>CM044397.1:59170000-59172500 GCA_024322285.1 Musa beccarii
TTGAGTAATGGCTCAAGTGATGAGGACAATGATAAAATTGAACTTCGAACACCAAAATTTAATAAGTTCATTAAACAAAAATCTAAAATAAAAAATAAACTTAAACGAAGAAAAAGGCCAAAGAAAAGGAAAGCACCCAAGGGCGAATCAAGTACATCCAAAAGAAAATAGTAAATTGGGCTTTGACAGATTTCGTCAACAAGGTAAGTATCTCACCCGAAATGCTTTTACCTTATTTTGAAATTACTTGATATCTTTTTCATGAGTGCTTAATTTAGATAGTAGGAAATAAATAAATTATTTTTAAAAATTATATCATATTTTTCTTTCTAGCATTTTTGAAAAGTAAAAAATTAAAATGATGCTTGCGTGTTTTGTGATAATGTGTGCACACTTAATAGGATTAATCCATGCATGTGTATCTTGATATTTTTTTTTATTATTTTTCATCTCTAAACATGATGCTTAACGATTTTATATCATGCATGAGTTTTTGAAGTGATGTTGATTTGAATCTCTATGTTTTGAATTAACGAGTTTTTAGTCTAATCGTTCTCATGACAAATTAAGATGACATAATACATGTACATATAAAAAGATAAACTCTATGTATGCTTTCCGTCTCGATTTTCAATTTTAGACATAATATATATCTATGTATAGATTTATTTAAAGTCTTTTGATGATAGATGTTTGTATGATGCTTATGACTTAAAATCTTTTATTTTGGATCAATGTGTTTTTGGGCTTAACGAAATTTGTTTCAGAGTCATACGATGATGACTTTCTTATAAAAAATAGAATATACTTATATGAAACAAATAAAACACATAAAAAGGAAAGTATATGATCATGACAAATTCATGAATCTTGATGATTTTATAGTGCTTTTGGTTTCAAACAAGATGGATGATTTTTGACATAAAAAATTAATGGCATGTTTTAAGATAATGCTTGCACACCAAATATGATTAAAAGATAAAAGCAAACATATTGATGATTTCACTTTCAACATGATGCATGGTTTTTATATGAAAATTTGAACATGCTTTTATGAGATCAACCACATAAAATAAAACATATAAAAAATTAAAAATGTGTTATCATGATGTTTTATTTTTGATGTGTTTGGTCTTGATGGTTTTATGACAAAACTTATGTCTCGTTTTTTAAATGTTGATACATGTTTTCATAAAAGACTTGAACATGTTCACATAAAATCAATTACATGAAATGGAAATACATTGTCTATCCTATTGAGATTAATAAATTCATTTTACCAATCTTGTAAATTTCATGAAAATAAACATGATGAATATTTTGATAATAAATGAGTGTATCATGCGTTTGGTCTTAATGATTTCTCTTGAAACTTACTTTTCGGATCTATACAATAATACATGAATTTAGTAGAAAAAGATAAAAGTATTCTTACATGTAAACCATCTCTGTTGCTCTTAATAAAATTTTCGAATAAAAGATTTTGATGCATTTGATCTTGATGACTTTAATGACAAAACTTACATTTTGAATTTATACGATAATGGCTTTCATTGAACATACCTTATGAAATCATCATTGATAATGATGAAATAAAAATATTAAAAGTTTGTTATCATGCTTAATGTGTTTCAACTTAATGATTTTTAAGATGAAATTTGCCTTTTTATCTTGAATGTTAACACTTGTTTTATTAAAGATAACGGCATGCTTATAAGAAGCAAATCATATGAATAGAAATTTATAAAAATAAAATGCAATCCTTTATGTTATCGATTTTTCAATAAATATATGTTTGTCATGTATGAATTTATTGAATGTGATTTTGAGGATGATTTTGGATTTGACAAATGCTTGTTTCATATTTATGATGTGAGATACATTTTAAATATAAATCATGCTCAATGCTTCAATCATGTTCTCTCCCTTAATTTATTTTGTTCTCCTATAATTCTTTTTTATTTACTAAAGAGGAGAAACTTCCAAATGAATCATGAATTCGAATGAGATGATACAAATGAATCACTTATCGATATATCTTTTTTAAATATCTTTTTAATGTGATGTTAATAACTTGAGATGTCTTTTGGAATTTATGACATGAGATGATTGAATCTTTGATTTATTCTTTTATCATGGCTTGAAAATGGATGAAAAGAAAATATGTTAGCATTTGTAATCATGACTTGATCATTGATATTGATATGCTTTTATATATCATGATTATTGGTTATACGACATTTATCATAAATTAAAAATTGATGCTAAAGAAAATATTTGTGTTTCATGATTTTGATTTCTTGTAACTATCTATTTGAAATTCTTTCTATGAAATCATGATCGTGATGAAAATTCCTTTGTATAAATCTAGATCTTATGTTTGATCTCCTAAGACTTCCTTTTGTTATTTCCTAAAAACAAGGGATGACTTGTCAAAATGATTCATGAACCTCTTGATTTATGATTTTTGGGTTCATGACTTGATTGAAACATTATATGC
>CM044397.1:60980000-61252500 GCA_024322285.1 Musa beccarii
CATTATATGATTTTGCTGAATATCTGAAACTTTGATGAATTGATTTACATTTACTTTTGTGGTCAATTAATGTCAACTTTCAGGACAAACACAAAGAGAAGAAGCATAAAAAGGAGAAGAGTGACAAAGGGAAGAGAGAAGGCAAAGAGAAAAAAGACAAAGATCGAAGTAAAGATAAACACAAGGAGAAGAAAGATCGAAAAGAAAGGCACAAAGACAAGAAGAAAAAGGATAAGGACAAGGATAAACTCAAGACACCATATGATAGGGCTGACAAACAGACCGATTCTCCCAATGGAGATATGGTTGGAGAATGCAGTCGGAAGGCAGAGGCAATTAAACATTCTAAATCTACTGAGGAGTTGGGCAGGAAGATCAAAGATGGAGATAAAGTGCCAGCAAACAGGAAAGTTGACAACCTCAGTGGCCCAGTTGAAAAAAGCATTGGTAGCTTTGATGCGCCTGCAGTGTTTAAGGAAAGAGTTCCAACCGAGAAAAGTATTCCATCCTCTGTGGGTGCTCCACAGGGTAGAATTGATGGCTTGGAAAGGTCAGCTGACAAAATTGCCATTTCTAATCAAAGAAGAAATGAGGGTTTGGTCTCTTCACATGTATCACAGAAGGAAAGAAGTACTAGTGACAAGTTGGCACCAGATCTCAATAGTACAGCGCAAAGAGGAAATGGTGGTATGGCACTACCTCTGGAGAAACAGGCGGGTTCTGTTCCAAGACAATTTGAGGGCCCATACCCTGCAGCTGCTATGGAAATTGATAATTACAAGAGTAACAAAGTTGCCTCAAGTTCCACTAATGCTGTTCAAAGAACCACTAATGGGATGGGTCAGCCAACGCAGAACCTTTCCACTCCTAAAAATGTTCCCTCCATTGGCCTTGCCAGTAAGATGGAGGACCGAAGAGAAGTTAACAAAACTGATCCAAACCATGACCTTATGGATCAAAGAAGAATTGATAGGATGGGCCGATCAGTGGAGAAGGATGCAAACAACAGGATTAAGGAGGAGAAAGCGAGGAACACAGAGCGGGAAGCTGATGATAGGAGAGAAGATAGACAGAGGGATAGGGATCATGATAAGAAGAAGATCAAGGATAAAGACAAGCACAAAGGGAAAGAAAAAGAAAAGGCGAAAGTAAAAGAGAAAGGTGAACATAAACATAAAGAACAAATTGGGCCTAGAGATGGCATGAAAAAGGATCAGTCAGATAGTCTCAATCTAAAGCCTTTAGCCCCTCAGAGAGATAATGCAAACAATTATCCTATCAATGATAATTTCAAGAAGAGAAAGGAAACGGATATAAATGGGTTCCATAGTGGTAAGTCTTTTAATATATTTGTTCTCTTTTGTAATTTTGGGAGCACCCTTAGTTACTATACCATTATAAACCTCATGTGTTTGGTTTATATCACTGCATTTGCCATGACATGCAGAGAATAATATGCGGATTGACAAGTGTCCAAGAACAAATCCTTCCTCTCACCTCCGTGAAGAGAATGGGAGGACACTGGAATCATCCCATATTGCTACAATTTTTCCTTCAGTAAAACCTGAAGCCATAAGGTATACGCTGACGGTAAAACCTGTAGATAACAAGGAACACAAGATAAATGGCATTGCAGAAGCTCAGCCATCCTTGTCTGGCTTGACGCATCCGGTTGCTGCAAAGAAGGGTGCAACTGGTAAAGTTGATACAAGTCCTCACCCGGACTCCATGTATCTCAACCAAGTATACTCTATCCCCAAAGTGGATGAATGGCCCGAATATGATGACCAAGAGTGGCTTTTCAGCAGCTGTCACCTTCGACAAAAGCCGAAGTCAAAGCTTGGGGGCAATGAAGTCCCCCAGGTATGGTCTGAGGCACTAAAAATCAAGCAAGAGGATGTCGTCGCTTTGCCTTATGTCGTTCCTTACTGATACCAGTTATTCTCATTATGCCTGATTCATCTTAAAAGATATGGCGGCATGAATGAAAATAGTTGATCTGTTCATTTTGCTGCCTTCAGTTCCTCCATGCCTGTTATTTCTGGTATGACCTCAAACTTGTTGCAGTTTGAACATACTAGTGTTCTTCATGGCATATTCATTTCAGGTAGAAAGGAGTTACTCGACACTGACGCGCTTCAAGTCCATTGACTAAGAGTGCCATATTGCTGGATCATAGAGTGCTTCAAGTGGCTTGAAGTGTGAGCTCCTTGTGGGAGGAGGGAGGAGGGAGGAGAGGGGCGCTGCTGCTCTAATGCACAATTTTGGACTGTATTAATGTATATCATTTTATAAAAAGAACTGTACAATGGAGAAGGGGAGGGTGAGAAAGATAATGGAAGTGGCTATTGTCATTCATTCATATAATTTTTGCATCTACTGTAGTCCTTCTCATGGTAAATATCGAGTATGCAAATTGTCACACTGATTGATGAAAAAGATATATATTTCCCTTTTTAATCTTCCATATAAAACAATCTATCATTGCAACTCACCTTGTGAATGGGAAATAAAAGGGTATATATATGTAGAGTATGGGTTTTTTGTTTTACTTTGTAAAACGTTGCAGCCTATTCCTATTACATCATTAATCTGCATGGAGTTTTCAATTCTTTTCATAGTGTCATGGTCAAAGAAATCTATGAGGAAGGTTTGCAATCTTATCTTGTATGATTCTGTGTACATGGTATACATCGATTCCTTTTCTATCAAGGGCTTGAGTATACATGTATCGCCGCTTATATATATGTATCGATTTATTGATATATGATATATAGTACAGTTTAAAATCATTCTGTTACGAGTTACGAGTCATAAAATGACTAAGAGATAATTATTTTTTGATGAAATTGACTTCTATTTTCTACTTCGACTGGTTTTCTCTTCTACTTCCCCAATTTAAATTTTGTATGATCTCATAATTATTTTTTTGAATATTTTTTTCATAATAATTATGGTTAATACTCATGAAAGTTAAATAATATGCATTAAATTATTAGTTAACAATTACGCATTAAATAACCCTTCTCGTGTTCCGCGGATGTATCGTATCAGGTCTCCTCTATAAAGCCCGATCTGCGAGCTCGACGCCACCCTGATCCAGAGTCAGAGAGAGAGAGAGACTGAGAGAGAGAGAGAGGCGCAATGGCGAGGCTTCACATCTCTGTCTTGGTCGCCGCTGCTTTGATCCTATTGGGTATATCTTTTCTACTGTCAGTTTAACTCCCGATCCCCGACAAGGTTTGTACGAGCCCTAATTTTTTCTCACTCATTTTATCTTTTCTGTGCGAAGTTTCTGCGAAGAAATCTGGCGATGTGACGGAACTACAGATCGGGGTCAAGGTACTTGTTCCATTTGATTTCTTCCTGGAATCTTGTTATTGTTTGTCTAGATCTTGGATGTGATCCGTGGTTCTTGGATGGTGACTAGGACGGAAGAAATTATTGTGCTTCGAACAAATTGAAGGTAACCTAGGGTAAGATGAGGTGTCTATGGACGGGTCCTTTTTGGTGTACTTACGGAAAGCAAAGCTAAAATGGGCTTAGATGCATTACAGGGCATTGGGGTTTAGACGATGTAGTCTGACGCCTAGTTAATGCCACAAACTAATCTTAGCTAACAAGAATAGAGATGTTATTGATAACATGATGCCGTTGATTTTTCTTTCCCGTATTAAAAAGCCAAACAAAGTGTCGTCACCTTTTGTACACTGGAAGATGAGGTTGTTGTCCTTTAAAATTGGATTCCTTTCAGTTGGATAGGCTTGGGTAAGCTTCTATTCAAGTGAGAAGTGAATCGTGAACTTGAACCCTTTTCGGTTGGAGAGAGTCATGTATGATTGGGATCTTTTGTGACACCTTGATTAGTCTAATGGTTAGACTACCATCAACGCCAGTTTAAGCATTTTGGTCAGTGGTTTGGGCTCAACAAAGTTAATAGGCAAGTTATCTCATTAGGTTGAGTCGTGACTTTTGGTATCAAAGCCGACTTAGTATTGAGGTATGGTGAGGGAATTCGAGTACAAAAGGGTCACCCATGGATGGAGTTAGAGGATTCATCATGGTGTGGAGTATCATGAGGCTATGCCTCACACGTATCATGCCAGAGTTTGATCAGGGCTATGTTGGGCCATGACGATGACGTCAAGCTCTTAAGTGAGAGAGTTTATAACACTTCGAATAGTCCCATATTGAAAGTGAGCAAGATTAAGATTTACTTATAAGGGACTAATGGGTGTATTATTATCAATTTCAGTTTAAGCATTTTGATTATAGTGGTTTGGGTTCAACGAAGTTGATAGGCCAGTTATCCTATCAGGTCGGCTTGTAACATCTTTACTTTCCTTTCTTTCTTTGTTTCTTTGTTTCTTTCCCCAAGGACAACAAGTTGGAAGGCTGCAATCATTTGGGAGGTTGACTTCTTCTTTTGTTCTATGTGGGAAGCTTTTAAGCAAGTGAAAGATGCCTTTGCAAAGTTAATAATTTGGTGAAAGGGCGACAATTTTAAAACTTGAATTCCTAGGGGCCAAGATGATTTTTTTTTTAATCACTGAATCAGGGTTGACATCAGTAGGACTGTGCTATGGGAAATTGTGCTTCTTTATGCTTATGCAGGTTATAGGCATGATAACAATGAGCAGGCTAAAAGAAGCCCGACTTCACAGTTAATTCTGTTTCAACAATGTGCAGTCCATATATTATCATGACCTCTATCTACGAGCATAATTTATCTAGTTAAATCCTGTCTTATTTTGGACTCAAAAGTGTCATCCAAATAAGAATCCACATAAGACTAGAAGACCTCTGACCCAAAAAAAAAAAAAAGTATTTATACAGAAATTCTCTAAAAATGGGGAAAAAACCCGAGAAAATTATCTAAAATTGAATTTATAGCTAGGGTCAAATTCACTCAAACATCAACCAAAAGTTTGGAACTCAAATTGACCCTATAATTGACTTATATTACACTATTCTGAACCTCGCCAGCTGCATCAGTAACCTTGGAAGGATTTGTTGATTATAAAATTAATGGAAAAAATTATCTAGTTGATGTTCATTCTTTCACAGCGTACTAAAAGGTAAGGAGCTAGTGAAGAAGAGGTCATCCTTGGTCAGGTCTTGCTTGATCACTCTCAACTTTTGTGCTACATCACAAGCTCTAAGTTTAGTTATGTAAAATAGAGAGGCACCAATAGCGAACCTTGAATTATGGAATTTAAACTAGGAAACAAACTTTTTTATATTATGCATATATGCTTTTCATATGATTGCCAGCCATGTATGCTTCTCGCTACATGCTATGTATTTGAAACTTTGATCTCTTTCATGCTGCTCTTAGTATTATTAGTTCTCCAAATTTCATTCTGGTAGAAATTATAATCTAGATTATTTTAGTCCTCGAAGTAGACAGAATCACATGAAGATTCTAAGATGCTTTGTATCTAAAATAACCTGTTTTGTCTGTTTGTCTTGATTTTTTTTTACAGTACAAGCCAGAGTCCTGCACCATTCAAGCTCACAAAGGTGACAGAATTAAAGTTCACTATCGTGTAAGTTCTAATTGTATTGAAGTTACCAATGAAAGAATGTAACATTTATTTGATATGTCCTCTTCCTAGTATTTTGTTCTCTTTTCTCTTGGCACCTCCATCTTCTGGATGTGCAAGCATTTGGAAGTTGGTTTTAGTATTGTTCTGGAGGTATAGAACTATGTGGATTTTCTGGGTTGGCAAAGAAGTCAGTCAATGTTAGCTTGTTAATATAACACTAAAATGAGTAGTGCTGTCTTTTGTATATATTACAATAATTATTTTTAACTTCCTAGCCTTTATTTAGACAAGTTATAACAAGTTATTTGATCTTAATCCAATGGCTAGTGTAGGACTCCAGATCTTTGATACAAACTTCATGGTATTTCTACCAAGATATATGAGAGCAAAGGAATAACATGGTAAACAAGTGAAATTAAGAAAGATGGTTCAGTGGGATCCATGTATCTCCTTGAGCACATTTGTAGATAATCAAACTTTGATCCTCTCTTATTCATTCACCAGCCATAAATACAATTCAAAGACATTATTGACTCAAAAGACGTAATTTGTTGTGATATCAATTGATACAAACTATATACAGTTACTATCAAATACATATAGATCATGAAAATTAATAGGAAAACAACACAAAATGAGTTAGTTGCATTTGGTCAATTGTCCCTGATCATAATCTTGGAATAAACTCAACTTTAATCCTTTCCTTTTCATTTACCAATCACTAAATACAACTCAAAAACATAGCTAACTCGAAAGACTTAACTAATATTACCATCTAATAGTTATGTATGTCGTTTAGCACCATAAACAAGTCATACAAATGACCAAACTCAACACCAAAGAAGCACTTCGGCATATTAACTAATTCAAATTGGCACTAACACAATTAATACTAGCTGTGTATGCCATTCAGCAACATAAACAAGTGATACAAATGATGGCACTAACACAATTAATACTAGCTGTGTATGCCATTCAGTAGCATAAACAAGTGATACAAATGACCAAACTCAACCTTTCTGGCATCTAAAGAGCTATTTAGCATACAATGAGTCCCAATCATCACTAACATAATTAATAGAAAACCAAATCAGTTTTTTACTTTGCATCGCATCTTAATGACTTGTTTTGCATCCATCAACTCTTAGCTTTCTTGTACTCTTTCACTCTTTGAATTCCATATTTCTCTTGGAATATGTAGCTCTAAATTGTTGATTTGGTACCCAATTAACATTTTCACGAGCACTAGGCACTATAAAGGCAAGGTCCCTTGTTGCCTGATGCTTGCCTAGGCACTTCCCTGGATAAAGCAAGACACCTCTTGCAAATTGTTTCCCTTATTTGGACCAAATATTTTGAAGCCAATGTTACATATATTAATAACCTATTAGATTTCTTGCCTGGTGTGATCTAATGTTATAATCTAATATATCTCAAGATTTTATAGGATTTTTTGTCGACTAAATTCAGCTTGATGTTTTGTTTTAAAACCATCAGACATATTGATGAAATTTCAAGCTTTTATCTTGTCCTTTCAACTTATGTTCCAGTAGTAGGTGACACACGATAGGTTGTGTTTCTTAGGGGTTTAAATAGGTGTATGGGTGCTTGCCTAGGCACTCGAGTGAGGCGAGGTGAGGCCCGAGCACCTAAGGCCTTGACCAGGTGATGTGCTATGGTGAAGTGCCTCCTAGGTGCTTGCCTGACCCCACGTGTCGGGCGCCTCAAGCGAGTACCCGGTTCAAATGAAGTAATCGAACCAGACTATTAAGTTTGGTTCTGTTGAATAGTAGCTTGTTGGTTTGATTGAACCAACTACACTACATACTATTCATACCTATAAAACCCACTCCCAGACACCCCCCCCCCAACCCCCTCGCGTGACACCGAGAGCAGCTACTACATTCGTTGTTGACGCATCCTTTGTCGCTGCTTACGTCGTCGACGCATTGGATCGATGCTTCCTCTATTGTCGACTGGCTGATCTGACGACCTAGCTTTTGTGCATGGTTCCCTTTGTTGCTACTACTTTCGTGTGTATCTCTTTCCATCGTCAAGGGAGAGGACCACAACTTTCTTCGCCACCAATGTACACCTTTGAAGCTTCCTTCGCCCACGACATTGCCATCCGCAGCTTTTGTCGCTATCATTGTAGCTTCCTCCGTTGTTGTTGCTATCGTTTGAAGCTTCCTTCGTTGCTGTTGTCTTTCGAAGCTTCCTCTGCCACTGCTGTTGTCTGTAGTTTCCTTCATTGCCGTCGTCGTCGTTCAAAAGTTCCTCTATTATCGTTGTTCTCACCTTCCTCACTTTTCACTATTGGTGACTCTTTTCTCTCCCTTTAACTATTGTTAATGGTAGATACTACTGTTATCATTTAATAGTCCTTACATAAATTTTAACATTGCTAATCTCTATTTATTTAAAAGTGTTATTAGGGTTTCAAGATTAATGACAAGTATATAAAGCAATTTAGAAGATTCCTAAAAGAATTCAAGAAAGGGTCTTGCTTGAAAATACAATTATCTAAAGGTTCCTAAAGATCCTAATGTAGTTACTTGTATCTTTCCTAATAAGACTAGTAGAGGTGACATTTTTCGTGCAAAGCAGTATCAAATAGGGAACTTCAAGAATACATCATCATGTAAGAAGTGTCTACCTGATATAAAAGAAGAGTTGTTAATTTATATGATTGAAAAAAGATGCAAAGGAATGAATCTTATGGGATTTTACTAAAGGATAATGTTGAACATATTAGAGATCATGAAGAAAAAGATTATTCAAAAAGTGTCAATCCAAGTGGGAAAAGAGTCTATTACAGAAAAAGAAAAAGCCATGGTTGTTAATAAGGTTAAAAAGGGACCGATGGACTTATATATGTATTAAGGATCACAGAAGCAACAAGGACAAGCAGAAGCAAAATTAAGATAAACAAATATAAGTGATGCTTGTGATAAGAAAATAAAGGGAAGATCAATTCAGCTCATTGTTCGCTTCTTCTATCAGGTTGACCTTTCCCTTAGTATATGTCATTTTGACAGTTTTAAAGAGATGATTGAAGTTATTAGAAGATATGATAGGGGCTTAAAACCTCCAAGTTATTGTGAGTTACGAGTTTCATTACTGAAAAAAGAGTTGGATTATACAAATGACTTATTAAATGGTCACAAAGAATCATAGGTAAAGCATGGTTACTCTATTATGTCAGATCCTTGGACTGACAGGAGACATAGGAGTGTAATTAATTTTATAGTCAACTGATCTTTAGGAACTATGTTTGTGAAGTCAATAGATGCATCATTTTTTATAAAATTTGGAGAAAAGATATATAAGTTACTTGATAAGTTTGTGGAAGAAATTGGTGAATAAGATGTTGTCCAAGTGATAACTGACAATAGAAGCAATTATGTGTTAGCTGGTAAGATTTATTTTTTTAATTTTTTAATCCTTTAATTACTTTGTCTCTAATTTGAATGGAAGAATTATGTGACTCATAAGTTTTATCAATTTTATTATCCTATGTCTTAGGTAAATTATTTGAAGCAAAAAGACTACTTATATTGGACTTCATGTGCGAAACATTATATTGATTTAATGTTAGAGGATATTAGAAAGATTCTTGACGTCAAGAAGACTTTAGAAAAGACAATATTTGTCGTTAGATTTCTTTATAATCATACTGAAGTTTTAAATATAATAAAAGAATTCACAAGCAATGAGGAATCGGAGAGATATGGTGTCACTTGATTTGCTATTTCCTTCTTGATATTACAGAGCATGCATCATTAAAAACATAACCTGAGAAACATGTTTACCTAGAAGAAATGAATGACAAGTAAATGGACAAAAGAAATGAAAGGCAAGAGGACTGATGATATCATCTTAATATCGTCCTTTTCAAATCTTATAGTTTATATATTAAAGGTAATTGGTCTTTTTGTTAGAGTCCTTCGGTTAATAGATAATGAAAAGAAGTCTGCAATGAGATATATTTATGTAACTATGAATAGAACAAATGAGACTATTCAAAAGTTTTTTTTGATGAAAATGAATAAAAGTATAAGAAAATATTTGCAATCATTGACAAAAGATAGAATTATCAACTTCATCATCCATTACATACAGTGGAATATTATTTGAACCCAGAATTCTTTTATAAGAACACCTCCAGTGAGTTTGATGCAGAAGTTGTAAATAAGTTATATAAGTGTATTACAAGATTGGTTCCAAGCCTTGAGATGGAAGATAAGATCATACGTGAATTATTTTTATATAAGAACGTCGATGGTTTTTTTGGAATTTCAATGGTATTTCGATCTAGGACAACTACATCCCTAGATATTTATAAATTTATATAATTAATTTCATGTATAGCATGTTATTGTTAATAATAAAGTAAATTTTGCAACTGAACGGTGGAGTCTATTTGAAAATTCTACCTCGAATTTGCAGTAATTGACTATCAAAAATTTTTGTTTGACTTATAGTTCGACGGGTTGTGAATGAAACTAGAGTGCCTTTGAACATGTAAGGGTCACATAATATTTTTGTGATTATCCACTTTGGTCAAATTCATTTGATCCTATATGCAAAGATATATTTTATTACCTTTTCTTTTTGAATAGTCCATCATATTATTGCAATGACTAAAATATAATAATTTATGTCATTTCCTGGTACTGTCTCAAAGTTGCCAAAAAAGTAACTGATGTAGGATTTAATGCATGAGCAAGAAGAAAATCAAATATCAAAGAGTAAATACTAGTGTATGAATTGGAACATGAAAAAGTTGCGTGCTGAAAAAAACGTAACTTAGCTACAAATGTTAGAAAAAAATCCTTGGAAGTCATGAGAAGCTTCTGAAGTGCCTCAAGGTGGTCTTAGATGTGAGAGAATCTAGAAAAGGAATTATGTTTTGCTGATGACAATTCCATGATAAGATATGTCAACACAATGTTAAAAGGAAAATTGAAAAATTGATGACAAGATGGCATGGTGGTGCTTTTTGTCTCTGAACTAATTAATGCTGAAGGACAATAATAAAATTTTCAGTTTAGCAAAAGATATGTTTGTTCTTCATAATATTTTTACATAAACAAAGAACAATGTCACTCTGATTACCTCCAAACTCCAAAACAAGTAATGTTGATAAGAAAAATTGTATGCATTTTTCAGGACAATTGTTTCACCACCTGCAAGCACATTTTGCACATGTAAGGATCACATTAATCCAATCTCATCGAAAGACATTGATTATCCAAATGAGTGGTAGGTGGGTGACATGGGTGTGAACTTGCAAGAAATCGGAGATGAGTTATATTTGAAGATGACAGCTTAATATAAGGAGATGTGGTAAGAGCATCAAGTTTTAGAGAAGTACATTCAGATGACGAAGACAAAAATGAGTGCAAAAGTCTCAAGTTCATCTCTTGCCATTATCGAAGAGGAGGAAATCTTTTTTGATGAAGATGGATGAGAGGAAGAGAAAGATGATGTTATGTTTGAGAATGACGATTTTGATTATGAAGATAATTGAATTTGATGCAAAACTTTATTATTTTGAATCTTTGACATTTTTATTATTAGAAGATGGATAATGTGATTTAGATCTTTGTAATTTAATATTATATTTTTATTTATATAATCATTTATATATTTTTTTATATTTTAATATTTCATGGTGTCTTGTTTCGCTCGGGCAAGTGCTTAACACCTTAGGCATTTTGGGATCTTGGTGCCTTTTGGCACCTAGTACTTTTTTAAATCATTGGTGTTTATTCATCTCTTGTATAGGATTAGAGTGTTCTATCTATTTTATTTCTTGTGTGATTTACTTTTTAGTACCTTTTCTCTAATTTCCTCTTGACATGTCTTGCAGGGTTCACTTACTAATGGTGAAGTATTTGATTCAAGCTTTGAAAGAGGTGACCCCATTGAGTTTGAGCTAGGTAGTGGTCAGGTGATAAAAGGTATTGCCCTTTCTGATTAACTGTCCCCTTCTGCCCTTTTTGAAAGAGGTGATTCAATTATATTTGAATGTGTTCTTTTTAAGCATGTTACTTCAAAGTAGTGACACTAACCTGTGTTACTTATGACAGAAGAGGGTATTCTGCACTTCTTATTGTGACTGCTTTATGTGGGTTCTACTATTTTTAAAGTTTGATTATTTACCTTAGCTGCTTCATAATATTGGTGAAGCACAAGTGCCCAACTTTCTTACTTCTCTGAGCAGATTCTATTGGTAACATGAATTAGAATATCTTTTACATAAATTCTCAAATTGAACTCCATTTTTGTGATTTGTGATGCATTTGGAAACCTGATCACTGTATGATTTGGATCTAGACCATGATTTGTATGCTTAGCTTTTGATTTGGTAAGCTTCATGTCCATTGCAATCCTGCCTCGGTTTGTACTAGAAGTTTTAAGAAGGGGATATTTTCTCGATCCTTGATCCTTGATTTTAATTATCTGATTATAAGGGAGATTATTATCCGATTTATGTTTATTTTCTCATAGAACCAGAATCAGAAATCAGTGATTTTTTTTTTCTTCACTTAAATCTATTGGTTCTCAAAATTGACTCACGTTATGTTTTCTTTTATGTAAATCTTTTATATAAAAGGAATCATCTTGTTCAAAAAAGGAGACATGTTTTACACTAAGAAAAAATGATGTTAACATGATTGTGCAGGATGGGACCAGGGCCTTCTGGGCATGTGTGTGGGTGAAAAGCGAAAGCTAAAAATTCCTGCAAAACTTGGTTATGGTGCCCAAGGATCCCCACCAAAGATCCCAGGTAACGCATCGGGTTTAACTTTTTGTTCTTCTTTTGTCATGCATTTTTCTTTTCCCTGGGTGTCGTCGAAGGACTCTGTGTTGCCTTGTAAAGTTTATTATCATGCGTGACACTGCTGTTTACGACCACATGTATGAATTATTAGCCCTTCTTGCTATATCGTCTGATATGATTCTAATAACTGGCAGGTGGAGCGACCCTCATCTTCGACACGGAGCTGGTGGCTGTCAATGGGAAGTCGTCATCTGACGCTGGAAAATCCACGGGTGGCGAGAGTGAGCTCTGATATCTCGAGAGACAAGAAAGTATCACTATAATCTAGCAGTCGATGCATCATTTCAATAACCATTAACTTTTTGGTGGATTAGGACATTAGAAACTTTTGTAGGGCGCCTTTCGAATCGTTGGCAAATGATAAGTGAATTCGTCTCATGAATTTTTCACTGTAGTTCAGTGTTACTCTTCAAACAGAATTCCTTCAGCACACCGATGCAGAGCGCCGTTCATTGTCCATGCATGCATCGCCATGGGAGTGGAATGCCAGAACTACCTGCGATCCAATAGCTAGCCATCAGCCTCGAGGCGCGCTATACAAGGAAATGGTGTGCCAGCTTAAGCGGTTGGACCAAATAGAGTTAATTTTAGGTGCGTGGGTTATTGAGACACCGACACAATAATAGTTTTCGTTTTCCACCTTTAATATGTCATCAACCTCTGCATAATAGGTGGATCACATTAACTACCCACCATCCCATGCAAACCGACTCCAAAGATGCTACGATTAACAACAGAAGAACGAGGAAAGAGCTATTCATCTCGAATGTCATCAGATAAAAAGCCTTAACTGGTTGCATCAAATGGTCGTAAGCTCCTTCTGTCCATTGGCTGCTCAGGTACTGCCCTAGCTTCCAGTTTTCTGCAAAATTTCCATCAAATAACAAGTCTGAACCATGTGAATTTGCGCCAACCACTGGCGTATTTAACTTTCTAAGACTCAGGTCTTACAGTGGCTTCGGTCAGCTCTCATTTGCTCATTTTGGCAAATATGTTGCCATAAAACTTGGCATCTTTCTTGTTGTATTCCCTCATCTTCTCCTTCAAACTTTTATATTCCAATTTCACATCCCTATAACAACACAACCATGAGTGAGCAAGCTAACAGTAGTGTCATCTATAATGATTGATATGTCTGCCTTGACATACCTGTTATCCGGATCAATTTCAAGTGCTTTCTTGACGTCCAACTCTGCAAGATCCAAATCAGCAAGCTGAATATAAGCCTGGGCTCTCCTATACAGGGCCTTTACATTTCTGGTGTCAACCTCCAGCACCTAGTTTGACAGCCCCTCTGTTCTTAGTGTACTGTATAAATTATGAAACTAGTCTATATTGGTCCAAGGAGCACATCAAATAACACCTTGGAGCAAAGCTTCTCCGCCTCTTTGTAGTCGTTGAGCTTCAATTTGCAGGCTGCATTATTGAGATTGCATATGGCTTTCAATGCCCTGGATTGCTTCTTTTCCTCTTCACTAAATGAGTTATCATACTCGATGAACTTGGCACCCTGTACACAGGGAAGTAAAAAAGTAAGCCACAAATGCCTGAATTATTACATGAAACTAAGGACATATCAAGACAAGCGGAATATGTATAATAAATAACCTTTTCATATCTCTTGGAAGCTCTAGCATATTTGCCCAATTTAAACAATGCATTTCCCTCTTCCTTCTTCTTACCAGCAGCTTCAATCTTCTCTGCGGTGTTCATGTCCCATGATTCTTTCTCCTGTAGGAGAAATGTGGTAAATGAGGCTCAGTAGTCTATCCAAAACTAGACTGTGACAATCAAATATGAGAGGGTGAGAGGGGCTGCCCACCTTTCCAAATGATACAAGCTCAATTTCATATATGACAGTGGAGTTGGCAGGAACCACAGCAAGTTCCTGCTTTGACTCGGTGAATGAGAATGCATATTCTGGTGGAATAGTTACCAAAGCAATCTCTCCCTTCTTCATACTCATCACTACTCGGTCAAGACCCTCGATGACTTGTTCTGTCACAAAAAATCATGAGTCACTCCTACCTTTACACAGCTGATGCAAGCAACAAAAAAAAAGGAAATAAGAGCAATTATACCTTCATCGGTCTTGAACTCAAATGGTTCCTGCTCATCATGACCCTTCTTCACAAAGACTGTCCCATCTTGTAGTTTACCAAGCAACTTCACTGCATATATCGAAATAAAACTATATAATATCAACCAATAGGGTGCTACGACAGTTATGTAAAACATGTATGATATGACTTCTGGATCACTACCTGTCACAACCGCTCCTTCATTTGGCTTTTGGTAGCCTTCTCCTTCCTTGAGAGTCTTCTTAATGATCTTTCTGTCATCCCCTATCTCGGTAACAGTCTTCCATGATATTAATTCAAGCTCAATATAGAGAGTGGCATTTGGTGGCACAGCACCCTCGTCACCAGAAGCCGGTCTACCTTTTTCGCCAAATGCATCTATCCTCAAAAAAGGACATCGAACATAAGTTACACATGACAATGTATCACAATGGAGCCATGGATAAATTACAAAACTAGTCCGATGTAACCTTACATTGTGGTTTCACAGTAAGGAGCACCTTTTCAGCCTTCTTCATGGTTTTCACAGATTTAGCCAATGCAGGACAGAAGAAACCTGATCCCAGAAGGATATTTTGGCTAGTTAAACAAGATCAACATTCCAGCAGCACAACTTGTAGAGTTACACTAACCATTTTTAACCGTAAACTCTACTCCCTCTGATTTTGAGATCACAGTTCCATCCTCAAGCCAGGCTTCGTATGTCACTGATGGGATGGAGAATGTTAATACCTCTTGATTCCAAAGAGGACATATGAATATAAAAGCAAAATTCAAGGAAAAGAGATTGTACCAAGCACTTCATCGAGATCTTTTGGGTTCTCCCACTTCTCCCCTTCCTTCAGGATCTTCTTAAAGATGCCGCCGTCTTTGCATATGTCCTTGACACTACACCATGACAGCAACTCCACATCAAATTGGAGAGTCGCATTGGGTGGGATAGTGGGAGGAGAACCAGATTGACCATAAGCCAGCTCTGGAGGGATGGTGAAGATGGCATTTTCACCCTTCTTCATAGTTTTAATACCTTGATCCCATCCCTTTATGACTTGTCCTGGAAGAAGCATAAAATAAGTGGAAAAGAACAAATATGCTAATCAGAAAATAAAGCATCAATTTCTTGACAGAGTTTGGGATATGATTTCAGTCACAAATAAATAACTCTGGCACTTCTGATATAGGAAATCTAGTACATATCAGTTGAGATAACTTGTGGAAAGTAAGAACTTTCTACAAATACTTGTTTACATAATTAGAAAGCAAAAATATTTGGAATTAAGAGCAAGAAAATTACAAAACGACTTGAATATAAAAAAGAGCATGAAGCTTGCTCCTAATCCAATCATAGGCTGCTCGACCCATCATTATGTTACTAAATTATAGGAGAAAAAACAGTCCATTACATGAGAATCCAGCCAATAAAAGGTTCAATGTAAGAGGTCTTACCTCGATAAGAAAAGAGATTGTTTTTATGACTCAAACCCTGTTCGCTTAGGTCACACTGTGCCATCAAAGCTCTCCATCTTGATGATGAGAAATACAACTTTACACAATTAGAAGAAAAAAAAAATCATAGAAAGATAATGCTATGCACTCTTTGGCGCCACAAATTTTTGTTAGTTCCAGATCGACAATACTCGAGAACCTTTGACCAGCACTACATTTCAAGTAGAAGGCATCCATGGTCGAATAGCACCACTATTATTTACTGTATTACTTCTCTCGAACATAATCCATAAAACAAGTGATCATTAGATAGCTACACATACACCTTCTTACAACTTAAACAAGGCTTAGTTACCCTGATGATTCTTGGTTCTTACAGTTTCAAACTTGAGCAAGGTTTTAATGACATATGCTGGACATCCAGCTTTGGCTGGAAGCACAATGAAGATGCAAGAATTGAAACTTTGGAACAACTCATAGTTACTCCTCTGGTAATATTGATGCCTTCACGTAGCAGACATATCTGCTGACATTAATGCTTTGATGATGAGCATTACATAATATTAATAATGGGAAGTACTAGCCTTGAAGAAGAAGAAGAAGAAGAAGAAGGGGGGTCACATTTAAGACAACCTATTCAGCAAAACCAGATCCATATTCCTTCTTGATAAAGGGAAACGTGACGAAGCCACAAATCTGTGGAGCTGAGAACCAACCTTGGCCGAGCTTGAATTTGAACGGCGTCCCCCGATCACGGCTCGAATCGAACTTGGTCCCGTCGAGCAGAGTCCCAGTGTAGTGCACTGCGATCCAAACCCTCAAAGATCAGACTTTTCCCGCTCAGAAATAGACAGTAAAGCCAGCACACAACCTCATCCGAACCCAACAAATGTCCCAAAGAACGCAACCACATCCAAGATTTCTCGTCGCAATACCTTCGACTTCATCTCCCACCTCGGGCGTCTCCCACCCGGACCCCTCCTTGACAAGCTTCTTCTTGAGCCCCTGCTTCCCGACCTCCTTCTCCTCGCCGACCCTGAGCGCGGGGCCATCGTCGGGCGGGTCCATCATGGCGGCTTCCTCCTCGCCGCCCGAAAGATCGAGGTCCTCTTCCTCCATGACGGCGGTGCAGGGATTAGGGCAACGGGGACTTATGCGATCGCCTCGGATATGGCGGAGATACGGCGGAGGGAGATGGAGCCGGGGACAGGAAGAGAGGAGATAAGGGATTCTAGAGAGTTCTAAGGGCCCCTGCCCGTCTTTGGATTCGATCGTATGGCTGATTCCCTTCGATGCTTTAGGAAAATATGATAGATTAATATTAAATTTGGTGCATAGTTTGGCATCAAATTCTCACAGCATATGGAATCATGAAAATGCGCATAAATGATAAGATAATTGCACCAAAATTAAAAATCTAACTCATTGCATCTTTACAGACAATATATAATCGTCCCACTCAAAAGTAATACTAGTCATATTGGGAATTTTAGTAACCAAACTTATGGAAGAAATTAGCCAAATTATTAATATCCAAAACAATCAAAGTTGTGCATGATAATACGGGAACCTTATGACCGAATATACATTGGTGGTCGATACAATTTGGACCTCGTTGGAGCTAACTTTTCCTTGTGATACATCACATGCTATAGGATCTTTAAAATGGAGCTCCATGGATGGAAAGGTCGCAAAACGGAGTGTCGATGATGCTTCACTTGCAGCTTTGGTTATGCGTAAGAAACTTATGAACTTTGCGACGGAAGCTGAATGCATTTGTTTAGATGACTGGTGCAGGTTTAATGGGTGGACGGAGATGAATGTTTGGAGATCATATATATTATTTGCAATAATATGTTGTACTTTTATACAACAGGTGATAGTTGGCAGAACAATTTGCTGAGGTACAGAACAAGCGAGACTCATCCTGCGAACGCCATTTTGCATCGCGTTAATACTGCACACAAGTTCTTTATTTCTTCTCCAACGATTGACAAATGATGTATGGCCGATGAGCCACCGACGTCCAACAAGGAGGGATAAGGTGAAGTTTCTTGATCGGCACGATAATTTTTTCTCATCATAATCTTTTTCTTGTCATTTTTGAAGAAAGATAATCATAAATTTTTTTAGTACTCTTTACGATTAAATATAAAGGGTCACCTTTAACATCGAGAAAAGGGTCACCTTAACCATAATCGGCAACTCGACCAAACACTAGCACCAATGCTCATTGCGGTTTCCTCACCTAACATGATATCTATATCTCAAGAGCGCCTAAAGCTCGTCGAGTCAACGATCGAGCAAGCACCTCGTTCTCCAACTATGAAATTAAATGGATTACCACACCACTATTTTATTCCACCTAAATCCCAAACCTAGTCGGCAGATTCGATAAATGATTTCCTAGGGATCAATTGCTACAAATGAACTAGAGCTTGGAAGAAATACGACAAGAATTCTAACAATCCAGAGAGAATGGGTCAACCAACCCTATCTCGAGTCTATCATCGTTCACTAAAGACATTCATGACAAGTTAATCGCGATCAATTTTTGTCTCCAAACATTGGAGGCCTTTGATGGTAATACTGATCCGTTGGAGTATATCACTGCTTTTCGCACCCAACTAGATACTTCGGATGTCCTAATATGTCATGCCTTCCTAACTATGTTAAGAGGCTTGATACATGAATGGTACACCCCTCTTAAGCTATTCTCTATTAACCTTTTTGTTCAACTTAATTAGGAAATTCGAGCTTCACTTCCTTGAAAATATATGCTCGAAGTCATTAGTGACAATGCTTCTCAGACTTAGGTAAGGAGAGGAGAAACCCTCAGATTTCATCGCCTAATTACCAACTAGATCTGAGGCATAAGATGTACATCCATCACTTGTCATACATACCTTCATGATGGGACTAAAGTCCTTTCATCTTTTCTGATCGTTGGTAGAGAGACCATCGATGACGGTACCTGAAATACTCCAATGGGTCAATCAATAAATTGCAACAGAAATAATGGTCTTAGGTAAATGATACAAAAAGTCAAGATATGATCAACTATAATCCTCACCAACCCCAAGGTTACCGCGATGAAGAAGAAGTGATTGACCCGAATTGCCTTGCTTGAGGTCGAGTCAGCTCCCCTAAATATGATCAGAACTGAAGTCTTTTTATAGATAAAAGAGAAAGGACTCTTAAGAGACCCTTAATTGATGAAAACTTTATTGGCAAAGAGAAAGATTCAAGTACTACTACTTATATTGAGATTATGGTCATGACATGGAAGATTATTGTGACTTATAGGAATATATTGAAGAACTCATTTGTCGGGGACACATCGAGATATCATCATTAGTGGACCCATCTTGAGAGGAGATAACTCCTTGGGTCATAAAGCTTACACATGAACTACCATTGAAAAGCGCCCACAAATGAGAGACAACCTATAAATAATCTTCTAGGAAGAAAATATAGCGTACCTCGACCCGAACCACGATGATGTCTTGGCCATCTTCGTGAAGATAATCAATGCTCAAGTAAAGAGTGTCATGATTGAAATAGGTAACTCTATTGATATCCTTTATTTTAACACTTTTCAAAAACTTGAAATCTCAACTAACTACTTCACCCCTATAATTTCTTCACTAATAGGATTCACTAGTGGCTTGATCTTCCCTATTGGGATTATAAACTTACATGTCACGTTTGGGGATGAGCTATGCTCCAAAACAATGATAGCTAGATTCATGATGATCAATATCCCCTCAGTATACAATATAATCATAGGCTGACCCACACTAAACACGTTGAGGACGATGGTGCCAACCTACCATGTAGTGATGAAGTTCCTAATAAAGGTCGGCATTGGAGAGTTTGAGAATATGATAAAGTTCCCAACAAAGATCATGTCATTTTGTATCATGTTAATACCATTAGATTATGTGGTTCTATATAATTAAGTAAAATATATTATGAACATGATCGGATTCTGATTATGACTATTGGGATAGGATTCCTTAAGAGATGACCTTTATGGGAGAGACTCTCATAATTATTTATTCTATACTCTCTACTCTCGTCTATAAAAGAATAAGATCTCTCGAGGATTCAATGCGAATATGTGAAAAAATGGATGCATAATATCATTAAGAGATTACAAATCTTCTCTCATCTCTCCTTAGTGATGTGAACTAAGAGAAATTATAGATCTTTCATCTTTTATTTACCCATAAATATATTGTTCATAGTAATCTTAAGGATAGGAAGATATGAGAATACGAGTCTAATTTTCCTTATAGATCGATATTGCTATAGCTTTCGGATTTGATGATGGTGTGCTAGCAGATTAAATAAAAATTTTATGAATAATATCGAAAGATATGCATCATAAATTTAATCTATTATTATTTGACTTTAAATTTTGAATAGTAGAATGATGATTTTTATGCTCAGAAATATTGCTCACAAGTTATTTGATACTGCTTCATAAGCTTTGATCCTCTTGTTAGTGGACGTGACTATCAACTCTTTCAATGATAAGATTGGAGATTAAGATGCAAGTTAACAAATAATTTTTTTTTAAATATTTAAAAATAAAATTTTATATATTAAGCGTATCCTGATCTTATATTTACCGGAGCCAAACGAAGATGACTCGAAATGCCGAGAGCCAAACACAGCTTGGGTCGTGGAGGAGATTTCTGTGAGACGGAAGAACGTGAGAGAGAAGTTTGTCTGCTGATGATTTGTGGTGGATTCCGGCTGCAGCAAGAGAATGAAAGATGCACCTCCTTCAATGTTTCCTTCTTGTCCATCGTTGCCTGTGCCAGCAGACACAGCTCTCTCTGTCCATCCCTACACTTGCAATCATTGATCAGACCAAGCATGTGACACAGGCGAGGCATGCATCGTCGCCTGCAGCGCAGCAACGGGCATCTCTGCAGCCTGAGTACCACAGCATCCAGAAGAGGTGAAGCAGCGAAGGTTTAACGGAGCCAAAGGGTCTTGTGGCTGTTAGATCTCGAGCTGATGCAGCTGGCCATAGATTTATTGAGTTTTAGCAATGCCCTGTTCACGGTCGGTTGGCACTGCGGCTGTGACTGATGGAAGAGCACTGTCTTGCGTCGCATCCCATCGCCCTTACGTAAGCTAACGATAGAGTTGATCATTCTTGCAATCTTATTTCTTAGAAATATATGGTTCGTTGATTCGAGATGGAGTCAATAGGCTCGGCGTGGATGGTTTCTTTCTTGGAAATACCGCTTCGATTCACAAAAAAATCATGGCAGAGTTATGTGCAAGGAAGAGGTAGACTTGAACTCAGACAAAACCTCTGTTATTTTAGGGCGAAAGTTTTTGTTATCTTCTACCCGGAGGGATTTATTTGTCACTTTTTATGCGACTCTATTCGTAACTATCAATAATATCTAAGGAGCTTATGTGTCACAACCATCGAATTTTCTATTTCAAAAATTAAACTAAATACTCTTAACCGATCGATAGCTTCCAAATATGTGGTCATATGTTTATTTATGCATAACAAAAAGTTCAAGCTTTGATTCTTTGCCCTTGAACTCCACCTTCTGACAGCTCCAGGAAGAGACATTGCAACACACTGTTCCTATTCGATCACATGAACTTGCTATCCGCGAAGAAGACAGTAAGGCATGCAGGGAAGCTACTACCTGTGGAGATGACGCAGCACAGCAGCCAACATTTAATGGCTCGATTGGCTGTATGCAAAGTTCGGTTCTCGGGAGGCCCAAACCGCACCGAAATCAACGGGAAATTTGAGTGGGGGAAGTCTTTCCAGTTCGTAACAGCGATCACAACCCGACAAGAAGCGGGTTTGCTGGGAAACTGTTGAAGACTACAAGTGCAATGATTGACTTGGAAGGAACGGATTAAGTTTATACCCCCAGTCGAATTGAGGGCTTTCTGGCCATCTCTCTTTTTATTTTCTTTTTGGGTTTAATCGAACGCTAACTTGTCGATCATGCCGTTTATTGTTTTAATCTTTCGGAGTAAAAATAAATACTATTATAATCATTATTTTCGATCGGTCAGCCATCGATACGTGGGGTTCGATCAATTTTCTCATTAAATCCATAGTTATATTTTTATTATGAATTGAAACTTGAGCGCTTAAGCTATCTACATGTGTGTCTTTTTCATCTACAATACAAAAAAAAAAACCCCCCCAACTTAACTATCGAAAAGTTAGTGTGGAAAGCATCGAAAACGAAAGATATGGAAAATATAAGTATTTTTTATCCTTAAATGGAATCTTTTCTCTTTCAAGTACGATAGTACTTAAAAAATAAATCAAATTAAGTCGATTTTTTTGCCGTCGAAATGATGGTAAAATTTGGCCTTTTAAGTCCCTATTTTGGAAATACTGAGTTATACAATTTGCATCTCTGCCTTTTGAGTTAGAGAAGAAGTAATCCACCTTCTTCTACTATTAACAATGCTTAGGATCTGAGATGAGTAGATATTAACAAGGATTGGGGAGAATAGATGTACTAATCAGGGACTAGTGTAGAGAGAGAGAGAGAGAGAGAGAGAGAGAGAGAGAGAGAGAGAGAGGAACGGGTGATTCTTCCTCCCTCCCGAGTGAAACCAGACGGGGAATTGGCATACGGCCAACCTGCATATGACCGTCCGCAGCAATCCCGAGGCCCTGCAAATAGAATAAGATGATGAACATTAGCAGGTGAAAAAAGAACGGAGAGATGCTTCTGGTTTGGTGACAGCAGCTTGACACCTTCTCAAAGTCCTTTAGTCCTTGCATCCCACTAAACAAGTCCTCCTCCTTTTCTGCCCCCGCCGTCTGCCATGGCGATGTGGAGTATGAGTGAAGCAACTGTGTTTCCCGTTCTAACATCACCGAGCTCTGTGAAGTCACATCCTGTCTGACGGATGACTTGCCGTCTGCCATGGAAGACATCGAATTTACTTGGGAAGGAAACAAGGTTGCTATAATTCAGAGCCTCACTGTGGTATCTGTATCCGCATTGGGGAGAGAGAAATATGCTGAGAACCAAAAGCAGATTTTTTGAGATGGCTGTCTCAACAATGAGTTCGTTGATGATGCTGAGGTCCACCCAACCCTGCAATGCTAATAATATGGAGGAGGCGGATGTTGCATAAACAATGTTGCAAAAGAATATGACTTTTTCCCTTCGAAACCTTCCCCTTCCCACCTTTTCTGCGTCTTCACAGCCTCTCCTTCCTCTTTAATGGCACAGAATCTGAGCTGATGCCCACAAGGATTTGCAGGGCCACAGCGAAGACAGTGGGTGCATTTGACGTCCATGGCTTGGCATCCGTGGTGACACCGCCCGCACACACCCCCCCTTCCTTCCTTCCTTACTTTCCTCCCCAAATAGCTGTGTCATATGTGACCTCACACTAAAGGTCAGCTCTGCAGCTCCGCCTTTCCTCCTGCTTTCCCTTCTGTCCTCCACCTCTCCTCAGCTATTTAAAATCATCTCTTTTCCTCTTCTTTACCCAACTTTACTGTCCCCTCCTTCCCTTTCCCTTCGCTCCCTCTGCCTTTCTCCTTCCTTGCTCATCTCTTTTCTCGGTGCTCCCGAAAGCTCCCTCCTTTTGCTACTGTCCCACTTCTTGCTGTGAGTTCGGTGCTGTTTCTTGCTTTCGAGAGCTCAGCCTTGTCAAAGCTGAGATTTTGCGCTACTAGCATTGCTTCTGGCGGTGAGTTCTCCTCGGAGTCTCCGAAACCCGGGTGAATTCTGTGGTCTTTCTTGCTTTTTGGTGCTCTGATCTAGAAAAAGGAGAGCTTTTTTTCGAGGAGAAGCAAACCTCGCCGGAGATGTATCGCGGACCGCCGGATCAACTGCCGTCGTGCCTCCTCGACCTGAACTGGGAGCAGACGATGGAGTCGACCGGCCATTTTGAGCCGGCTCTGAGCTCCGTTGATGGCATGGCCGTTCACAAGCTCGTGGGAGGATTACCGCACTCCCATCACCTTGGTGTTCGTCTCAATTCCCCTCCGAGACCTAATCTGTCCATGGCGGGCCATTTCCCCCAGCCCCAGCAGGCCATGGGAGGGCTGCCGCCGTCGGGAACCCCGATGCCCCTGACACATTTGGATCAGTTCTCGGCTGACCTAGGGAGGTTCTCCAGCTTTGGCGGCCGGAATTATGGCCATCTCGCAGCTCAATTTGGGCTTCTGGGTACCGAAAAGCTGTCGAGAACGGCAAGCAGCCAATCTCTGCAGACGAGTAGACTCCCGATTGGAAGGGAGATCCCGGCACAGAATAGATTGCAGTTGGACGTGAACAATGGCGAATCGATGAACGCGAGAGAGGAATCCTCTGTATCTGATCCGGCCAGCCGAGAAGTAAGCTTAGGAGCTCCTGCTTGGAGCAGCGAAAAGAAACGGAAGGCTCCTCCGAAGGGCAAAGCCAAGGAGGTTGGTGTAGCGAATTCCGCCATGGATCCTCCTAAGGTAAGCAAACACCTTCCGATCGAGCCAAATTTGCTCTTTTCTGAACGGTAAACCGGCAAACAAAGATTTAGACTGTAATGCTGCAGGTGGCAGAGGAAGATGCGAAGAGATGTCGGTCCAACGAGAAGAACGGAAACGAAGATGATGCAGTCAAACCAAAGGTGGAGCAGAATGATGGAAGCAGCAGCAATGGCAATGGTGGCCAGAAACAGGGCAGGAATACTGCTGCCAAGTCCCCAGAGCCACCCAAGGACTACATCCATGTCAGGGCAAGAAGGGGCCAAGCGACAGATAGCCACAGCCTTGCCGAGAGGGTATGAAATGAACAGCCGCCACTCCGATACCGAAATGTCAAAAGCACCAGCGTTTGTTCCTCAACGCGTTCTTTCTGTCATCTGCCAGGTGAGAAGAGAGAAGATAAGCCAGAGGATGAAGCTACTGCAGGATCTGGTCCCAGGATGCAATAAGGTACCGTCGGCGATGAGCTTACAAGGTTCAGTTTCTGAGGACGTCGATCTGAGTTTGAGATGTGCAGGTAACCGGAAAGGCGGTCATGCTCGACGAGATCATCAACTATGTGCAGTCATTGCAGCGCCAAGTTGAGGTACGATAATGAGAGACAAAGGTATCAGTTCGTATCCGAGTTGCATCTGAGACTTGTCGCTCTTGCAGTTTCTTTCCATGAAGCTGGCCACGGTGAATCCACACTTGGACATCGACAGTTTGGCAAATCTCCTTCCTAAAGATGTAAGATGGAGAAATTTTCTTCTCTAATCTGTTCTTTGCTGGTCAATTTACTGCCTTTGAGATCTAAAACACCTGCAACATTCAGATGCATCAGACTTGTGTTTACGCACCACCACCATGTGTTGACCATTCTCAACGGGGAGCCTCTCTCCACTGTGTCTTGCCTGATGGCATGGAGACCCAAAGCGCAGTCAACCCGCTGGATTCCACCTTCCATCAAGCTCTCGGCACACACCAGCCTTTCCTCGTTGGATTTGAGAGCGCATCGTCCCAGGTGAACATTTTGCACAGAATGTCGAGTGACATGGTGTGTGGTGGTGAAGTTTCCTTGGTGTACTGTTCTGACATGAGGCCGCTGCTGAACTTTCAGCTGGGGACATTCTGGGAGGATGACCTCCAAAACGTAACTCACATGGACATGGGACAAAACTAGGACACTGGCCATCTTCTCTCGGAGCTTTGGTGGGTAAGGTTACAGCGCGAGGCTACTCTGTTGCTGTCAACTTGCGGTGGATACTCTTGGAAAACACTGATTCATAACTCTGTTCGATGCAGGTCCCCGTTCGACAGCTCGGTGAAGAGGCAGCCGTGAATCATTCGAGTTCATTTGTATATATGGGGACACCGAAGGGGAGGATCATGCGAGAAGCCTTGAGCGAGCGATGCCCAGACCTAAGAAGATTGCCATTTGTATTCCGATTCATTTTAGGCCGAGGATTCTTTGGAGGCTGGTCGGTTGCCGGTTGTATGATCTTTTTTTACTTTTAGTGTTCCTGAAGATGCTTCGAACTTTGTCGTGATTGTAAGATAACGGGCACGACAACAGATTTGTGACATCATGGTGCTGTTCTGCCAATTTCCAAAGCATTTCTTCTTGTGCACGAGGAGTGTGGTAAAATGAAGAGTTGGTGGTGCAGCTGAATTGTTTTGCTGCATGATTGCTGAGAGAGGACCATGTATCGTGGATAGATTAATTGATGATGGGGCATATGTGTGCCATATTCCCTGCAATTTGCAGATACAAAGGGATGAGAGTTTTTGACACTTCCTGCGCGGCTAAATCGGCACAGCAATCTCGATCCTTTTACCAGGTCAGGAAGGCAGAGGCTGACACAATCCAATGCCCAGTAGGTCCTCGTCTCGGAACCACATTCCTTCTCACTTTACAGGCAAAGCTTACGTGGAGAACACAATGTGTGTCCAGATGTATATCCCCAGCTCTGTGCCCCCCTCGGTGTAAGAGCATCTGTTCCGAGGATAGGCTGCCGTGACAAATCCAGTCAGGTTCTGACAGGAACAATTCCAGGTTTCTTTAGATACACTCACGAGGAAGGCTCTGGTTGTCTGAAGGCATCTAAAGAAGAGCAGACATGGAAGGTGTCATATCATTCCTCTATGCTGCCCCTTGATTCTGGCCAGCCATGTCTTGCACCCTTTTCCCAATGTCCATCCTGTTCTTTTCCTCCTGTTTACAAGTGCAAGATCATCACTAGCAAAAGATCAATTATGTTGAGGAAAAAAAGCTCTCTCTCTCTCTCTCCATGTCAAATCTTGGAACATAATTGGGACCACACTTTTTACTGGACAGACATCAAGAATTCAGAGTGCTTGAGGATGCTGAATCAGATGGTCCAAAGATTCGATGAACTGCAAGGAGAAAGGAATCAATCCACCATGTTGTCATGCTTTTCATCACTTGGCATCAACATTCTCCTTTTTTCCTTCTTATATGCTTTGCCTATTAGTCAAGTTCACGAGGTCTTGAACACAAGCTTCAACAAGAAATCATTAGTTTTAACTTCACTGCAAGATCAAGGCTAACCATCACTCACATTCAATAGAAATCCTAAAGAACTGATATCAGACAGTGCCATAACTTCTGCCATCTGAATTCATGGTCCATGATTGCCAGGATATGAGTCCTCTTCTGAAATGAGTGATGGGTGGGCTTTTCACATCATTAGCATTTTCTAGTTCAGCAGCAGACACAGGACACTGCCTCTTATCCACTTAAAGGCTTGTCTCCCCTTTTCTCATACAAAGCAGCAGGAAGGACGGTGTTGGCATCATGGGTCGGCCACTCTTATCCGCAAGTGGATCCTACAGGCAACCTATTTACCTTCTCTCCTGCTACCTTCTTCCCTTTTCATGTGTCTGATCCAAGAACCTGAACTCTCAGATTTGTCAGACAACCGGCATATGGCATCTTGGTTGGGTTTGGTGGCCTTCTTTACACTTATCCTTACTAGCATTCATTTTAGGCCTTGTTTGCTACTCAATCTGAGAAGTGGACTCCATCTTTCGAATGACTCCAAAAGGCTGGTCATGAATGAATCGGTTCATCTTCTGGAGTGCATGCTCTCGATTGAAGTGAAAAATGGTGTCTTAGCTACATAAGAAGGTCGATAGGCATACCTAATTAAACATTCAAGAAAGAAGAGAGGAAAATAAGAGAGAAAGAGAGAGAGCAGTGATGACAATAAATAAAATAATCATGGTTGCAGGGGAGAAAATATCACATACAGGGAGAGAAGAATACACTAAACAAGACAGCAGCAGCAACTATGAGAATCCAGTATGGACAAAATAAACTGGGTCTGCAAGCACTCATCAAACATCTTTTCTTCTTTTTGTTTTTTTTTTCTTCTGTTTTCTTCGAATAAAAAGGTTTGCTTACCTTGCTACCAGTGAAGTTAATTGTGTTTTCTTATGTGTTTGCACCAAAACTAAGGTTTGGCAGACTGATCTAGTTATTTTTGTTTGCGTTAACCGAGATCGCCGTTCTAAGAACATACAGAATCGACCGGTCATCATGAAAAACATATGCTAAATCATGGTTTGTTTTCAGCTCAAATCCTACCTAGGGAAGGTGGCCACAAGAGGTGCAGATTAATCGAGTTCTAAGCTGATCAAAGCACAATATGCTATACATTTAATCTAGGAAAGCTGTCATCAACGCTTGAGATTGAGACAAATACCCCATGTCTTCTTAGACAAGTAGAGAAATTTCATTCATGATCTCCAAATCTGCGGTATCTATCTAGAAAGCTTTACTGATCAAACTATCTATTGAGAAATAAAATGAGGATAAACTGAATCATATTACAGATGGTGAACAGTGAAAACAGTGATTATTTTCTTCAACTCGAATGTTCTTTGCGTAGTGCCAATGGTGCATTCTTGATGTTTACACTGCATGGTTCAGAGTAGAATGCATTTCATGTTAAAGGCCCCAAGAAACTATGATTCAGAACACCGGTACAGGCAGGAACTCGGACTCTATTCAAAACACAACTCCCAAGAATTGAATTCTTGCAGTGCTTCGGTTCTATCGACATTATCAGAATCGAAATACCACTGAACGTTATCTGTTTGACGGATCCCGGATTCATGATCTCAAAACACGTCGGGTCGGATAACAACATGCTGCAACACGGTAAGAAAGCCACATTCCTCAGCCACAGGTCGAGACCATGTCCTCGAAGCTAAGCAAGCAGATTAAGCAAGAGGGAAGCATCACCTTGATCTGAGTCCTGTTGTAGGTGTAGGTGACGTGAATGAGCTCGTCCATGGCTTGGATCACCGCCGGGTACGAGAATTCCATCGAGCCCTCCTCCAGTGTCATCACTTCTTCCCAAGAGTCACCATCATCCGCAGAAGATGCCACCTTGAGTATTCCTCTTGAATCCGTGTTGTAGACCACCAGCAGCCGGCCGTCGTCCATCTTTACTCCATCAATGCCTATGATGACCACCTTAAATCATCAGCCGTGACCTCAAGAATCTACTTCGGTTCACAAGTATGAATCTTACGGACCTGAATTTGGATTGGGGAGTTGAGTTGGCTTCGCGTAGCTCCAGCTTCGACCACCGTCGAAGGACTCCGCAAGACAGATCCTCCCTAAAGCCGACCGCATCAGCACACGCAGGTTTCTGTTCTTGGTCGGGTATGGGAAAGGTTGAATCACGCTGACCGGTTCGTCTTCGACGAATATAGGCCCGTACTTGTTCCATGAACGGCCGGAGTCTTCGGTAACCTTCAGAAACCATCGAGTGGCCGATCAAGCTCCAGATATGATGTATGAGCACGACATTTCGAGCTGCCTACCTCGATCCATGATCCCCAGGAGTTCCAGCTCTCGACCGAGGATCCACAGACTAGGCGACCATCATCTAACAAGATGGGCTGCAGAACAGGTTGGAGGGATCAAGCATCACTACTGTCCTCACTGATTTCCTGAAAGAAAGAGGTGAGCCTTGAACCACCAAAGGTTTCGCGGCGATACATGCCTTGTTCTTGATGGGTCCAAGGATTCCAGGGGGAAGTTGCTCCCTTTCCTGCCAAGTAATGCCACCATCGAGTGATCGCTTCATGAAACCGCTCCAACTGCGTTGTGGAAGCAAATTGTGATTTGGCACCAACTTGCATTCACTCGTCTAGCTTTCATTTCAAGAAAGGTATGGCGTGGGGATTTTTACTTCTGCACATCTGGTCCAATCCTATAGAAGAGAAGCAGCTCGTCGGATGGAAGCTTGAACAGAACAGGATTCCACATGGGAATATCGGGTTCTTCATCGACTACAGATGGAGGACTCCAATGGCCATCCTACACACCGTATGTGCACTGTAATTGATGGTCTTAAAGGAGGCTCGCGCAATGAGGACGAAGACGAGAGGTCAGCTGCATCTTACCTTGTATCTCTGCAACCAGATCTTGACGTCAGGGGCACCCTCAGTCGAACCTCCAAAGTAGCCTACCAAGAAATGATCTTTCTCGATCTACACACACAAAACACTGAAATGATATTCAAAGAAACTCTTCCCGTGAAGCTTAGAAAGGAAAGCAGCAGGCGGAAAGGGATTGCCTCGACGACGGTAGAAGCATGACAGTTGTTGAAAGGAGCAGAATTCATGGTGAAGGTGAACTCCTCCTGCAGTAGCTCCCATCTGTTGCTGATCCTGTCGCCTCCTTGCATGCTGTCATTCGAGCTCTCCATCGCTCTCAGAAAAGGAACTTGCTTTCTGTACCGTCCATCGCAGTAGCAGGTCAAACATTCACGACGGAGTCGTGATGAGACGAAAAGGAAGGTCACCTGTAAGAGTTAAATCGGTCGTCGTAGATGTTGCCACCGGAGGACGGTGTAGAGATGCCGTATGCAAGGAGGAGGAGCGACAGCACGGCGATGCTCGAGACCACCATCCACGAGAAACCCTTGGAGATCATCCAGACGCACCTCGCGCAGCTCCCACACCTGTCATCTGCATCACAACACGCCGATTCCTCTTGCAACTTCGAGATCAAAATGCTGAATGTGACATGAAACCTGGCCGGAGGTCTCAATCAGCCATCAACCGCAGCTGAATTGGAGGTGATCAAGCGGCAGGACCGCATGCTGCTCATGATCTCTTCCCGTGCTCCAGCTGACACGCTCTGAGCTGTGACCAATAGAAGAAGACAGTCAGTAGACTGTGATGCAACGTTGGAACTTTAAATCATCGGTTGGTGGTAAAGCAAGAGCCTCGTAGGCCATTTTTATATGATGAGATCTAGATCCGATTAGCCGTCGCTGGTGCTTGAATCATAATCTAAGGCTCCAACTATGGTCGAATGAGTCAGAAAAAGCAGGAAAAGATGCCCGGCAGCCACGGGAGTGTCAGGATTATAATTAGTGATAAGTTTTGATCCGTAGACCTGCACGAGAACAGATGATGCCAAACTCGTCCCAATCAAATTTAACATCAGAATAAGACATCCCACTTTTATATATATATATATATATACACACACACGAGATTGCGGAACCCATCGTTCCATTCCACGCGTTCGGCCGCAAGCAGCTCGTCGTACAGAGTCGCGATGTTCGTGACGGGACACATCACCTCAGCGAGAACTCCTCACACTCACATGAGACGATGGATTGACGTAACACATTCCCGTCTGTTCGACTGGTGGTTTACCGATCAACATCAGTGAGATATATTTTATTATATAAATATATATAATATTAGCATGATCTGAGTCCACTTGATGTTGATTTTTGGACTTTTAAGGATTAGCAAGAGGCGATAAGTGATTAGGAGTTAGTGGCGCGATTAGAGAGCATTCTAGAGTTTGGCCGAGACAAGTTCTGGTCTTGTAATGAGTAGACTTTGAGAACTCTTTTATTCTTGTTTCTAGTCTTTATGCGAAATAGTAGTGGCCGGTTGATAGTGACAATCCAAAATTAAGAGAAAGTTACATGTTCTCGTTCTACTAATTTATTACACAACCATAGAGTTAAAAGAGTAAAATATAATCATATCTTGCCACGAACGAAATAACACCATCATCTCCGACTTCAAGAAAAATTGGTTTCTAATTATTAAACCAAATATAATCAAGTGATCATATTTATTTGTTTGGTTGGGACCGATCAAAGCAATAAGGATAAGACGGATGTGCTTCGACAGGGCCACCATTTCGAGCTTCTGCTCGTCAAGCCACATGCGAATCTCGTGAAGATATGGGATGATGTGTGAAGATAATCTTCACGGAGTCAGAGGTCAAACATTTCAATTCTTCCCATGATAATGACGCTTATCTAACCAAATCCCTTTAGCTGGAACTCGAGATTTCCAAGCGGTGTCCCCATGGTCGTATGTTCTGTTCATGACAAGTCCATAATATTTTCATCTAATATTCGGATCATGAGAAGACTTGGCAGAGATGACCAGGCGAAAACAAAGAGCAGGTTCGGGGGTGCAAATCACATGACATGCCCAGCGTTCCCTCTCTCTCTCTCTCTCTCTCTCTCCTCATAATGCAGTGCAATGGGTTGGGATTCCATAAAGCGCCTGTCCGTGTCTCGCCAACTGCCCCTGCTGCTCGGCCAAGAGCCACCCGCCCCCTCGCGCTTACACGTGTGCGAGGCATCCCGGCGCCCGATCTTGCCAAACGCGCGCGTGTCCGTCGCTAGCCGTCACGTGCATGAAGCACCCTGTGCCAAGATGTATGTCGCCACGTGGCGTCCCTAATTTATGTCCCTGTTATTAATAACAAAATTAAAAGCATTGCGAGGTGGGCCAAATATTAGGTTTAAGTTTTTTTTTTCTATGTAAAATGTATTGTAATTCGATTTTTATGTTGTCTGGAGATCAGAACAGATGGGAAAGGCAACCGAGACTAGAAAAGTGACAGCATCTCCGGAGAATATTCCCACCGTCAAAGCCTGCTTCGAAGCGAACGGTATGGAGTCCAGAACACGCAGGGGCGCAATTCTTCTTGCACCCGAGATACCAATACCCGAGTTTCCAACCTGCCTTTGATTGAGAAGAAGATGCGGGTCCCACGTGGCCCCTACCGTCTCCGTGTCTCACCCCTTTCTATAAAAGGGGCCACCTAAGGCCTTCGTCCTCCCTCCTCCGTCCCTCCGCGTCTGTGACCCCTCCCGTGGAGTGCTAATCCTCTCTCTTCCCACTGCATTTTGGCGTGAAGAATCGAAAGATGGCGGTACAAATCCGGGCGAAGCGGGTCACTGGCCCGCTCGACGACGAGGCGAGGGCGCGCCTCCGCGGCGACGACGCCGCCCGCGCCGCTAGCTGCGCCAGCAGCGGCAGCGACCACGGCGGCGCAACCTGCCTCTCCGGCCTCGTCCACGACTTCCTCGAGACCGGTGGTAACTTCGACACCCACTCCGCCGCTGCCGACGACGCGAGCAGTGAAGGATCCGACGGTGACGATAGCGTCGAGGGCGTCGACGCCGACGAGGACCGGGATCGGGTCGCCGCAGAGACCGTCTGTGAGCTGATGCGCCCTGTGGCCGAGGTGGACTCGTTTCGGGTACGGCTGGCCGCTGACGTTTCCAAGGCGACTGAGGGTCTCGCCTGGATGAGGTCGAGCTGCGGTGCCTCAGTCTTCAGGCGGACGGTGATGGCGCAACTGAGGGCGGCGGGCTACAATGCCGGGATCTGCAAGGCGAGGTGGGGAGCATCCGGGGGGCTTGCCGCGGGGAACTACGAGTACATCGACGTGGTGGCGGCGCGAGGAAATGGACACGGGCAGGGGAGGAGGTACATCGTGGACTTGGGCTTCGCCGCGGAGTTCGAGGTGGCGAGGGCGACAGAAGCATACAAGGGCGTGGTGGCGACGCTGCCGCGGGTGGCGGTGGCGAGAGAGGAGGCGGTGCGGCAGGTGGTACGGGCGGTGGCGGACGCGGCGAGGAGGTCGTTGCGGGCACAGGGCCTGCACGTGCCGCCATGGCGGAAGACCCGCTACATGCTCGCCAAGTGGCTAGGACCCTACCGGCGGACCAACAACCCGTTGCCGGCCTCCTTCGTCGCCGCCGCCGCCGCTCCCGTGCCAGAAGGCGACGTCAAGTGCAGGGCGGTGGGGTTCCCGGCGACGGCTCTCCCGGCGACTCCTGCCGCCCGAACCCGTTGAGACGACGGCTGCGGCGGCGGATAATAGTGACCAGTTTCTTCTTTTATTATTATTATTACTTTTATTTTTTTGGCGCGTGTAATGTAAGAGATCTGGATTTGATACGCGGCGATCGACCAAGTGGATGACGTGGCACGAGTGACGTGGGCCAAAGTCGTGTCGTGGTTGGCCACTTAGAAAGTGGGTCCCGCAAGGAAGGCGTCTCTTTTCGTGTGTGTGGATAACGATAAGGTCCAGTAGAGTTGAGATTTCCTACAATATCAACTCTTTTTTATGTGACCAAAACACACTCTTTAAACCCCCCAAAAAAAAAAGAAAAAAAGAAAAAAAAGAAAAGGAGATGATAAAAAAGAAAAGTTGACAGGGACAAAGCACGCAGAAAGAAGATAGAACCACGGGCCCCAGCAACCCAACATCACGCTCGTCGATTCCTCATCAGACGGCTAGTGATCTGCCACCACCGCACCAACGTCTCCGTCAGGCATCTTCCGGTGGACGTGTCTCGGGGTCCCATGCGTATTCTTATCCGTCCGTCTGGCGTGCGTGCGTGACGTGTTGCATCTGAGCAAATCCAGTGAAACGGTGTCGCTCTGTCGGTCGCTCGATCTTGGACAGGTAAATCAAATGACAGACGAGGTCGAACATTATCACGATTAAAAATTAGAAGAAAATGATTCTGTAGCATTAATAAAATACTCCTAGCTTTCGGTGGAAGCATCCACAGATGTCGTCCACAGTGATCATCTCTGGTCAAGCCACGCTTCCAGACATCAGCCATGCGAGGGGTAGGAAGAAGGGGAGCCTGCGAGCATATTCCAGAGGACTGTAAAACATGTTCGAACGTACGAATAGAAAATGTGACCTTCACGAAACGATCTCTCTGTGATTGACTCCACAGCGGATTTATTTTAAAGTCGGGGAGGCACCCAAAAGGACGCCTTTGTGACTTCTCGCCGCAGATACGGCCAACACACCTCTCGTCTTTGCCCGTCCTGTGGCTTCTCTTGTGCCCTTTGGACTGCCTTGGGGCCAATACAACAAGGGGAAAAGGACTCCCAATCTGGCACTCGAAAGCGACGCTTGGATTACTGCTGCTTGGTGAGGACTACAGCTTGGAATTAATTAGCTTCCATCCTCGGAGTGCACTCTTCGACGTTCTACCCACCGAGCAATTGCTCGAGCTAGCACTGACTGCATGCTTTCATCCCTTTCTGTGTGCGGGAAAGAACAATTCGATTTACATTCCGATTTATTTGATTTAACGTTCAGTTGCAATATGCCATCGGAACTCCTCGTTGAATCGCAGCTAATGCTAAAATATTAATATTAATTTTACGTGATTCAAAGTAATTCGTAGGCGGAAAGATTACGCAGTCAGCACGTTTTCTTGTTGTCTTGGACAGGCCGTGTGCCGTCTCCCGTAAGAGAAGAAGAGAGAAGATTTCAGGTGAGGGTTATCGAGTAATTATGATATTAAGGAATCACATGTACGTAGCCTGCCAGAGATAAGATTTCGGGTGAGGATTGTCTATTATTCTGATGAAGCACATATATGCCTGTAGCATAGAAAACTATTTCGCCAAGCATTTAGGTAAGTGATGCTACGGGACATGACGTGCATTAACCATCTGTTGAAGGCGAGAATCATGGAGATGTAAAAGGTGAAAGCAACTCAATAAGAAACATTATCTTCCTCGTAGTACAAAGGCTCGAGATCATGTGGTTGGTGCAGTCTTATCCGCGTTTGGTGGTCTGCCACCAGAGCAACATGCATGACACATGACTGAACCTCAGATGGCGAGATGGGGAAATAGTGGACCCTCTAATTATGTACTTCGATAAGGACTACAACTCGGAACATATACCCATGACACATGGCATTGGATGATATGAACGGCATTCGCGTCCAATTTAAGTAGACTCTAAAGGATTTTACTTCGCCTGCCGTCGATCGTACCGTGTTGAGAATTTACTTGGCTTCCTGAGTCCACGCTCAAGCTCAAGAACACCCACTCTCCTCCGCAGCCTCGGCTTCCTCCGGTGCAGCTGGAGCTGCCGGAGGCTAAAGCTGTCTTCTCAGCGGTTGGAGTTATTGTGGTTTCTTGTGGAAGTCTCTGCCTCTGACATTGGCTTACTCGGTGGCCTCTTCGGCGACGACGCTTATCTTCTCCACAGATTCCATGGCTTCTGTGGCTGGTGCTGCTGCCCCCTCTACGGCTCTGGCCTCATCAATGACCTTCTTAAGGTGCTGCTACCATCTGCATTGTGAGATCGCCGATTGCAGCAACCTTCTTATCGAGTTCGTAGGCATTTTTGGCCATTGGAGACGACGACTAAAAAAAATCGCATCAGAAAATAACCGGCCAAAGGCTTTCCACCAGATTTTGTCAGTCTCGCCACGTGGTGAGCTTTCGGTGGCCGGACAGGGAGAGCGGGACCCGATCAGTCGTGGCACGCAGCCCTACGGAGCTGGTGGGCCCCACTCGGAATGAAGGCGACGCTGGTATTGACGTGGCGGTGGACACCACACGTGATGTCCACAGTACGCTAGATGGAACCGTGAAGCGTACTCTCGCCGAAGAGACAGTCGTGAGGCGACGTGGTTGCCAGCGATGAATGGGACCCACACGTCACGTCAGATTCCCGTTCGCCGATGGCAGCATCACACGAAGGGTCCGACATGGCCTGCACAGCCTCGTCCGCTACGATCCGGGTCGGAAACAGGATCATCGATCCCTCGTCCGTGGTGAAGCTGGGTGGCTCCCAAGGCGGTTAAATCAGATGCATTGAGCTCGGTATCGGCTCGTTCGACGACACGCCGAGTCCTTTTGTTTCTTTTATTGGGACAATTGCATTTATTTGTGCAGTGCAACGAAAGAGCGAGGAGCCCGACGGAGAGCGGAGGGGCGTTCGCGCCTCAGGAAGAGACAAGGCAATGCGCTCGATCCCATGTTCCTTCTCTGATCTTGACTCGATTCCAGTTGGTTTCATAAATGCTTTTTCGCCGATGGTTCCCGGGCTTGCTTCGAGTTCTTGATGGGGTTTCTTGATTGGGTTTGCTCATCTCAATCCTGTGGTTTCAGAGGTATGTTCCTCTTGTTTCCTAACGTTCCTATTCACGGTTTGGGCTCAAACTGTGATCGATGATGCTCATTATGTCACAATTTGGTTTCAGAGTTGGTTTCTCGAATGCTTTTTCTCCGATGGTTTCTGCTGTAAATTATTTCCTTGCTCTCCGATTTCTTTGGCTTCCTGCGATCCTTTGCTTTATGTCTTCTCGATCCCTTTTCTTTCGCTTCAGCCGAACTCTGGCTCGAGATAATAATTTGGAGTTTGAGCACGAGAGAGAAACGAGCAAGAGGAACTCGATACGGCGACAAGGTATTGTTCTTGATCCATCCTCTCTTCAATTGCTTTGACATCTCGAAGTGGTTTTTTGATTGCTTCTCTCGTGGTTCGTTTACTTGTTGCCCGATTGTGGAGAGAAGGTAAAATCGCTTCGTCCTGTACTTTGTGTCTTGGGTTGGTTGTTCCGGGTTCTTCTTGCCGTGAAATCGAAGAGCGAGTAGCCTCTTTTCTTGACTCGATTCGAGTTCTTGAAGTAGATTCTTGACGGCTTTTGTTTATGGGCATCCCTTGATCCCCATACTCTGTTCTTTGAACCAACGCGTTTTGCTTTGCCGCTGTAAATTGTTTCCGTCCTCTCTGGTTTCTTACGCTTCCTGTGATCTGTGACGTTATGCTTTCTCGATCCCTTTTCCTGCGCTCCACCTTATGTCTGGTTTCGCAGTGGTTCCTCGCTTAGCATTGGAGAATCATACCATTTTCTTATGTTGCTGCTTCGTGCTTGTAAGAAATATAACAATCTTCTGAGTGTGCAATTAGCATTTACATTGATAATTAGGAATCTCAATTGCTTTTCTGGCAATTTTTTCTAATTCACTTTTGCATGCTGAATAGATTTATTGCCAATATTATTGGTGGTCGATCTTAGAGCTCTGTACTTCGTCGATAAGGGAGAACTTGTTGAGGTTTGTAAAGAAATTTCATCTTTTTCTTTCTTTTAATCTACTTGTTGCAAGAAACACGGCAACCCATTGGGTGTTTTTGACTGTGAGTACAAATTGAGTGCCTACTTCTCCAATGCAGGAATTTATGTCTATTCCGTTAGCTCGAAGAAGATGGACCACGTATTGCTTGAATCACCTTCACATAAAGTCATCACACTCTTCAGCCATGCCAGATTAAGTGACCAATGACACAGAAAGTTCAAGCAAAATGTACCACCTAATTATATTCAAGGTCCGAACTAAATCACTTTTGGTGCTTCTACCAGAGTTAATTATTGCCACTGCTTGCGAGTAAAATAATTGTTGCTATGCATGACCGAGTAGTCTAAACAAGATGAGTATGTTGAATCTCCGAATTCTTGATCGCTCAGGCCGGTAGACACGATTCGGTACTATCTAATCCGTTCAAGATATTAAACAATGGTTCTTTATTTCTAAATAATCCATGTCATTATAAAGTGTTCCACCAATATGTCGTAATCTTAATCCTGCTGGACATGATAATTCATATTTTTTATTATGTAAGTATTGACCGAGTGAATTTGGTGCGAGTGTGATGATAATGGAAGTATGATTTGACAACGACGATGACGGAAGTGGTTTTTTAATGTTATTCACATGACACATACTTACTGACATGATGAACATACACTTGATTAGTGAGCTTTGAATTTGGGTCCAATTAACGACTAATTGATCTACTGCATTCTCCACTGCCTGGCAAATTGTTTTTTTTTTCTTCTGTTTTTACATCAAGATGTTGCTTTTATAATGAAAAATAAGAAATTAATTAGTATGACTGCATTTACCGCGGACAGGGTAATTTTTTCCCGCCTTTTTTTCATTGATAGACAATAATGTTTTCCAACTACTTAAGTTTTTTTTTATTTTTTTAAAACCCTTCGTGCATTTTTATTTTTTCCTTTTAAGAATTATTTATTTATTTCATTGATGAAAGCTCCCTTGACGCACTTGGCAGTGTCAGTTTGATTTCGTAGGTCAAGAGGTGTAACAGCTCAAAGACAGCGTGGGCCCTTCCTGCATATTTACACGAACCCGAACCCGAACCCGAACCCGAACCCGAACCCGAACCCGAACCCGAACCCGACCCAGTCTCAGCATTAATCGGCAACTCGGATATTGGTTTCCGTTTCTGGAATAAAAGAAACAAAGACCGGCGAGGGAAAAAGAAAAGGGACATGAAAACCTAAGGAGGGAAGAGAGAGAGAGAGAGAGAGAGAACGGGGGCAGAAGGGGATAATCTCGGGGGCGTGGCGGATCGAGCAAGGGGATGATGGGGGGCGTGGTGTACATCCCGGTCCAGAACTCGGAGGAGGAGGTGATGGTGGCGCTCGATCATCTACCTCGGGACGCCACCGACATGATCGACATCCTCAAGGCCGAGCAGGCTCCGCTCCACCTCTGGCTCATCATCGCGGTCAGCTCCCCCTCTTCCCTTGCCGTTTATTTTGCTCTTTTTCGTCTCTGTTCCGTCGTCCTTTTTAATCTTTCTAATTGGACTCTGGTTGGACCGTTCCTAGAAGTTTCAATAATCTCTAGTTTTCTAGCTATAGAGTTAGTTTTTTTTGACGCGGTTGTCCTTTGCTGTCATTGATTTCTCTTGCTTTAATTTCTTTGTTTGTTTATGGTTAACAAGAAAATGAGCGACTCAATTTTGAACTTCGTTTCAGCTGGCATCAGGAAAAAAAAAGAGAGCATAATTTCTTTGGATAATCCTTAATCATTCTTTTTTATTTTAAGTTTTTTGGATGTGTTTCCTCAAGCTGATAATTCTTGCTGCTGTTCTTGATTTGTGTGTGTGTGTGTGTGTGTGTCTGTGTAGGGATATCAAGAATTGCTGTTTTTTCTTTTTCACTATAATTTAAATTTTTATAATGGTGGTTTACATAGTTGGAATTTGCACGAAATTGAGGAACTATATCTTGCACTACTTTTTTTAATTTATTGGTTGCTAATTTATTACTTCCAAAAGTGAGATGTGTTATAGGTTGAAAATGAAAGTTGCCACAAGGAAATTTTGCTTATAAAATAAATGTATAACTACCACAATGATATGAACGTAAGAGTGAATTAAATTCCATCATATACTAGCATAGCATAATTGACTAAAATATTCTGTTGATACAGTTGAACTGTAATTTGATTAAAATTTCATCACAATGAAGCTTATCGGCCCATGTTGCCAAAGAAGCGATGCTGAGAAGAAAGATAAGAAGTGTAAATTCCATCATACACTGTATATTTTGAACCAGGTTCTGAAGCATGTGTGAAATTACATTGCACAAGTCAAGAAAGCTAAGAAGTCTTTCTTTCATTATACTCAGACTAACCAAGTGAGAGCATCACGGTCATGCTAAATAAGAAACAAAAAAAACGGATGTATGTTTAGCCTTGGATAAGAGCGAAACCCTCCGTTTGCAATTGAATGGACTTGGTATTGATTCAATCGAAACAAAGGAAAGCAAATATGCTCTTTCTGATTTTCCTATCGTCAAGCATTGTGATCATTGCTAACAGAACCTTAGTCAAGCCCAAACTAAATTATGAAGGCTTTCTGTGCTTCCTGGAAAATGGAGAATATGTAACTTTGTCGATCTGCTTCAGGCACATCAGCACTTGGTTCATTGCTTTTATAATTACAAAATAATACAATTTATTTGCTTCCTACAGTGTCAACTTATTTTTCATTTGCGTCAACACAGAGAGAGTACTTTAAGCAAGGGAAACTCGACCAGTTTCGACAGATTTTGGAGGAAGGATCAAGCCCAGGTACCATTATTTTCTCCCACCATATTGAAGGAAGATTTTGTTTTGAGTTATTATAAAATACAAATAAGCCGGAAGTCCATTGATGTCTGTTTTATTTCATTTACTGATTTAAATGAGTTTTTAGATGTTTGTTAGGTGCTTTATAATATTTTCTTTGTTGCAGAGATCGATGAGTATTATGCTGATGTCAAGTATGAGAGGATCGCTATACTAAATGCCTTGGCTGCATACTACACTTATTTGGGGAAGATTGAAACAAAACAACGAGACAAAGAGGAGCATTTTATTTCAGCAACCCAGTACTATAATAGAGCATCAAGAATTGATGCTCATGAACCCTATACATGGATCGGGAAAGGTTTGGGTTCATTTCTTTGGTTTTACTTGCTAGAATTTGCCATGCGGTTTGTACCTCGTGATTGCAATCCAGAACTGGATGTGCCATCTTGTGCCAGGAAGTGACTTTTCAGGTCCCTAGGGTCTTGCCTTGTATGGATCTTTGTGTCTGTGTGCTTTTGACAACTTTATGCTATTTCCATGACACTTTGTTGTGCTAAACAACATACATGATGTTCTGGTGCTTTAGTCACAAGTTATTTTCTTAGAAAAACCTGCCTAATCAACATAAAATATGAACGCAACGAGCTTTAAGTTGCAACAGGTATTATTATGCAAAATTTTCGCGTTATTATGAGGTTAGTCTTGTGGTTTATTGAAATGTTATCACTTGGTTTCCTCTTGAGAAAAATGTAGATATACACATAGCTGAGATCATCTTTAAACATAGGAAATTTTTACTTGCTATTTTGGATCTTTTATGCAGGTCAGCTTTATGTAGCGAAAGGTGAACTTCAGACAGCATCTGAATCATTTAGAATTGCATTAGTAGAAGATCCCAACTGTGTTCCTGCTCTTCTGGGTCAGGTACTTGTTGCAGTTCCAATTTCTTACAAAGCATTCACTAGTCACTAATTTTTTTTTTGTCGAAAACTGGAAATTGTTACCTTACTTTATTATGGTGATAAGTATTAATAAAAGGAGCAAAGAAGTAAAAAATAAAAGAGAAAATCAGATCCTACAGTGGTTGCAGAAAAGACACCAAAAACAGACTAAATTGCTGCATTAAATTTGTTATGGCGGTTAGCATGGGAGCCCTGTTAAATCCCTGGGTTGTTTTCTTCTATGAAACATTTCTCATGGGGTTGATGAGATTGATGATATGAATGCTGAGATGGCATTCTTTTATATTCTCGCTTATGCATTAAAATGGATTCATGATTACATTTCACGGCACGTACCAATATATTATGGCCCACTGCATGACGCTTTCACGAATGTAGGATGTGGGAAAAGTTAACATATGGATACTCACCCCAAAAACGGAAATATTACTTCCCTGAATTAAACTTACTATTAAACTGAGATAGATGGTCATTTTGGTCACAAAGGAGCAAACTTACTATTGAACTCAAACACACCCTTTAACCAATGAACTTCAGTGATATGTTATTGATAATATCTTTTAATAACAGGAATATCAAGGGCCACTTCATTAAGCTTTATTAGAATGCAGTCAATGAATATGTAAAAAAATTTCTAGCTCTTGTTTTACCAATAGCAGATGTGAAATTATGTATGGGTCTAATATAACAAAAAACAAAAATAAAAACAATAACAAAGCCGTAAGTCCCAACTATTTGGTGTCGGCTAGATGGATCTTTTGTCGCCATTGAGATTTGTAAAAAACCATATGTTTAGTTAAGTTCAGAGTGTTTAAATCTTTATTTATAGTTTCTATTAAAGTCTTTTTAGGTCTTCTTCTATTTCTCCTCGTACTACTAATTTTAATCATTTCATTACTTCTAACTATTTCATCCGGAGGTCTCGTAGGCATATGCCCATACCATCTTAAACAATTTTATCTCATCTTATCCTTTATCGCAACAATACTTAGTTGTTCACGAATAAAAGTATTTTTTTTCCATCTATTGGTCTAATAAAGAGAGAAATTCAATTTCAGTTTGAAAGTAAAGGCCCTCAGATCTTGTAAAGACTTTGCTGTTTATTCATGTTTCAAAGTTAGGCTTACATATTTTCAGAGTTAAGTTAAGCTTAAATATTCTCTGAATGTTAGTTTATATGTTGCAGACCATCTAGAATTGTTTTTGAGAAATATAATATTACCCATTTTTTCAACCTAACGTCAAACATGAAGTGGTATATATCATGATGCATAGGACGTACCTAGAGGAGCATTGAGCTCATTTATACAAATAGCAATAATCAAGATCTTAAGTCTCTGCTTAGCATCCTGATCTGGTGTCAGGTTTATCTTGAAGGTGTTCTGTTTTTGGTGTATCAAGATCTTGAATGTCCGATTTGCATCCTGATTTGTTGAGGTTCATGTTGAAGTTGTTTTATGGGTGTCACTAGAATCATGGAGCTTTAATTCAAAAATTGACAGTGGGGACGTTACAATAGCAACATCGTGTTTTTTGTATATGAGGGGTCCAGCTCTTATTCCGTATGTCTTCAGATAGTTTGATAAGGACAATGGTAATTTCTATAGTTATTTTACTAACCTATTTTTTGCTGTAGCTTTTAGTATGTGTCTGTCAGGTTGTGTTTGTATTTTTGGGTGTATTGATGCTTATATGGATGGATGTATAACGTGCATCTTCATATTGGCTACCTTGAATTGTAAGATATATCCCTTAGCTGTGTTAGTAACCTTCCAGGATGGTGTGTCATTAATCTTTAGATTATAAGCATTAAGATGTTTTGTAAAGGTTCTCGCCTATGCATTTGGGGGACATGCGCTTCAAAATTTTCCTTGGTTGCTTCTAGACAGAGCTCAAGAATAGTCTCCTTGATATTTACTAAGTCATCTCTTTTGTCTAAATAGCTTATACATTCTGCCTTGTTAGAATCTTATTTATTGGTTATTTTAGGTATGTTGTTGTAATTTTCAAAATGTATCTGGGCTATTTTAGGTATGTTGTTGTAAATAGAGTTTTTTTCTTCTTCTTGGCTATGCTTATCTACCTTTACATGTTTATTTCTGGAGCAATGCTAAGAACTCTCCCATTATGATAATTCTACTGTTGCTATATAATATTACAAAGAGCATAATCTTGTGACACATTCAGTAGCCTCCAAATGTGACTTGGAATTTAACTAGGTTGAGTCAAATAAAAAGACTCGTTCTATTTGTGTTTCTGCATTTGGCACTTACATTATAGACCACAAGAAGTGTCTAAAAGTATTGGATTTTGAGTCAAAGTTGTCATAACCATAGTGAGTGATTCGAAACAATAAAATATCACATTGAAAATCAAGTGAAAGAAGTGAGTTGACCACGATGAGGAAGTTTCCCATCTGTTTAGGTGCTTTTATTGGATTCTTTGTCACATCAAGGGTGGTGTTAATGCTGCATACCTTTTGAAATGCGATTGGCTTGCACTGGTTGGGATAGAAATTGTGTTATACTGTGTCAATTGGTGCATACCAATCTGTCTAGCTGCAAGTGTTATACAGGCATACAAGGTGACAGTCCTGGAGTCAGATGCCAGTTTCTTGAATATTCTTTTTGTGATGTCTATGTTTCAAAATGAGTGATCATGATTCTTAGCTGGTCTGTGATAATTTCAAGGTTGTAAATCTGTTTGTGTTGTAATTAATGTACACATTTAGTTTGAGATTATGTGGAGCTGTGGGTTGAATTTGAATATAACATCTACCTTGTGTGTTCGACCAATTAACATAGTGGCCACACAGAATAAGGGAACTATAACATTTTATGGCACCAATTTGTTATGCATATCATAAAATACTGCTAGTATTAGGGGAAAGTCGAATGCCATGTAATTAATTTCATCATGACTGCTGCTAATCTGTAAGGTACACTTTCAAGTGCCAAAGAGGGGATAGAGATGGAAGTTATACATATGTATACAAGTTGTTTAACTGTTGTTCTTCCCTTTACTTTTAACTAAATCAATTTTACTACCGTGATGAAAGTTTAACACCATTTGTTTGAGATGTTTATGTGAATCATTCTTAATTGTATTAATGTTTGCAGATCTTTGTGCTTATCCGCCAACTAATGTATTGAGACACATTTTGTTGCTTGCTGAAACTAGTAACTTACCGGACATGTTTGTTGATGACAGCAGTATAAATATAGAATTTGTTCTCTACAGGCTTGTGTTGATTTCAATATTGCAGAGAGAGAAGAACATTACAAAAAAGCCATGGATTCATACAGGAGCTCTTTAGAGTTTTATAAGGTTCATTTCTTTTGTGTAATACATGTCATTTCAAAAAAAAAAAAATGTTTCATTGATGTTAATGTGTTTCTAATTTTTTCTTTGGAATATGCTATTAACTTGTTTTAACATTGGTCAGAGAGCATTGCAAATAAATCCAAACTGTCCAGCCTCTGTGAGACTTGGTATTGGCTTTTGTCGCTACAAACTTGGTCAGTTTGAAAAAGCTCGACAGGCTTTTCAGCGAGTTCTTCAGGCAAATCTGCATCAATTGTTTACATATGTTGATGTAATCTTTGTCTCCCATCTTATATATTCTTTTACTGCCTGAAATTTGCAGTTGGATCCAGATAATGTTGAAGCTTTAGTAGCTCTTGGAGTAATGGATTTGCAAACCAATGAAGGTGAATTATCCGTACTTCAGTAATCATATTATATTTCCATTATTTCGTACATATATTATAGAGACGTTTCTATTATTAGAAAAAACTGTATTACTCAAGCTCAGTTTCTGGATCACACGTAATTCTTTTTTCGTATTTGTTAATTACAGCTCATGGTATTAAAAGAGGAATGGAGAAAATGCAAGGAGCTTTTGAGATTCATCCTTATTGTCCAATGGCCCTCAATTGTTTAGCCAATCACTTCTTTTTTACTGGTCAGCATTTTCTGGTTGAACAGTTAACCGAGACTGCTCTGGCTGTGAGCAGCCATGGATTGATGAAGGCACATTCTTACTACAACCTGGCAAGATCATACCACAGCAAGGTGCAACAGCTATGATTATCTTGTGATGGACTTTTGATCAACGTTTTCTAGTTGAACTATTGATTATTATTATTATTATTATTACTAACTCTACATCTCATCTTCTAGTTTAACTATTGATTATTATTATTACTAACTCTGCATCTCGTCTTTTATTTGAGTATTGTCTTTTTGGGGACAAAGTCAACATTGTCTTACAATTGCCTATTCAGGGGGATTTTGAGAAGGCATTGCGGTACTACATGGCATCCGTCAAAGAAACCAGTAAACCACAAGAATTTGTTTTGCCATATTATGGTATGTAACTACCTACTTCCCTACAGCAGTTCATTTTAAATAAACCGGACTATACCAGCCAGTACGGTCAAGTTTGAGACCATGACACTGTTGTTCATTTAGGTGATATTGTCAAGTGGGTAATAATAATATATTAAAAGTGAAGTTGCAAAGGTCTCAACAACTATCGGAGCATCTTGTTGTATTTTGGTTCAAAAAGTGAGACATCTCAGTTCTAATGATTCACTGGTGTATCACCTTAGGGCTGGCAATGGATCAAATTTGACCAGAATTGATCAGATTTAGATCATGATCTGGTTTGATGATTCAAATCATACTTTCTGCGTTCAATTTGTTTTGGCAATGACCTGATCTGCATACCGTTATATTTTATGTAGGTATGCAATGTGTATTTCATATACAGTTTTTTACTACTGTTGGATCACATCTAACAGTAGATTTCACAAATAAGAGTCTTCAAAACAAGTCCTTGCCTAAATTGGGATTATAGTTCACTCCAGCTGCAAGCCTATCATTCCACCCTAGGATTGTCAATGGACTGCAAGACCTGGATATGCTGAGTTTCAATATTACGCTTTCGTACATAATTGGAGCGAATATGGATCAATTGTAATGCAGTCCGTTTATAGCTCTGTATCACCTGAATTATTAATCCTATTGCTTGCACACTACTCATTACGAATTTATCATTTATTTTCTTGCAAATTAAACCTTTTTGATTGCTTATAATTTTCAATGGATGCAAGTTTCAACCTTCTGAAGCATTAAAATGGAAACAAAGTTGATTTACATATCTATCTGCTCATTTAGGAATTAATGATTCAGTTTTTGGTTTCACAACTCTTGTACTCATTTTCTTATTGAATTAGTTATTACTTCAGTATGTTTGATTTTTAATTGAAACTACACTCTTCGTAGCTGTAGGGCTTTTGTAGATTTGATCCAACTCATATATAGGACCAAACAGTCTTGATCTGATTTTCACCAATTTCTCGATGTGTCCACTGATTTTGGTTGCCAACGGATAGAGAAATAGGAAAGGGAGGAATATAAGAGGTGATGGGAGACATGACTTGGCGATTTTGCTTAACAACACTGTTGGAAGGCTTTGGTTTTTGCTGTTGCCAAGAATAAGGTATTGGGGAATTCTCACGACACTTAAATTTCATGGTCCCTGGTCTGGATAAAGTACCAAGGATATGACGTCCCTGGTCTTTTAAAAAATATGAAGTCCCGCATATTATTTTGCTTATGAAGTTGAGAAAGTTCCTTTGGGGTGATTTATAAAATTTGTATAATTGATAAAAATATATTGTGTGTTTTGATGAAATAAGTCATTTTTAAAATGTTGAAAAATTTGTTCTTAGCTTTTAATATGTGCTTTGAACTTTAGATTAGTATAAATAACAAATAGTGATAAAATATTATTAATTAAAAATATTTTTAATTGTTTAAAATATGTTTCATACTTTTATAATATGATTTGAAATTTTTGATAAGTATTAAAATATATTTCACACATGATGCTACTTTATTCTCTCTTATTTCTAAATTATTAATATTCTTAATATGATTTTTGAATTATAATTGGCACCATAGTAAAGCTTCTCAGTTGTGATCTCGGTAACTAGGATTCAAGTTTACAAAACAGCAACATTGCTCACATATTTAATTTTACACTGATCTCCCTGATCATGCATCAATGGGAACCCCATGCATTACACCACCTTTTGTCCAACTCAACTTTATCATGATTTGATGCCCTATTGTAGTTGGGGTATGTTGGAACTTGTGTAGAAAGTTATGCATACCTAAACAAGAAGGATGACTGGTAGCATATCATAAGAATTAGTAAAAGAGGAGCATCTGTTCATGTTTATTTAAGGTCTTATTTATTAATAGATCTGTTTCTAAAGCAAAATGGAGTAGAATTAGCTGATTCTACACATGACAACTATGTGCAAGTAACTTAGTGCAAATGTTTGACAAATGCATTTAAAGGTCATACCTTGGATGGTGAAATTGTTGAAAATAAATTGTGTATGATCAGTAGAATATTGTAAGGAATCAGGCTAAAAAAGGTACACATTGATGCTTTTTCAAGGCTTTATTTAGTATCATAAGACTTATCCTAAAGCTAATCCTGCAAATGACAGTTGTGTCCAGTGTTCAGTTACCTACTGTAAATGTGTAACAAGAAAATCTTTCATACATTTAAGCACATAATTAAAGCAGTGAAGTGCCTACTCTATTAATATAAGTTCATACATGAACAAGTATATGCATATATAAAGATCAGCAGTCTAAAAGGCAAGCACAAGGGGCAAAATCAATAATTAGTCTAGCTCCCACCTAATGCTACTCTACTATTACATACAATAATCAATTACTGAAATCCTATCCAAGCTTTCAGGCCTAGTGGCAGTTGCCAGCGGATTATGCCATCTTGCCCATTCCAACTGTCCTTGAGAAGCACTTCAGATGGACCCCTGATGCTGAGACAAAGATGCTTTCAAGTAGGACAAGTCTCATCCTGTCAAAAAATGTGTCAGATTAACTGTTTATGTTGCTTAATTTCAAGCTGTGTTGTGGCTATGGATATAAAAATTAAATCATACTAATTTTATAACAATCTTCAACATTTTTTCATGCAAGTGTTCATCTATTTTGCACTATGCTTTTGTGATTTTTTCATTCTTTTTATCTGTCATGGTATTTGTAATATGCTTGATTCATTGGAATAGGTCTTGGTCAAGTTCAGCTAAAGCTAGGAGATTTTAAAAGTTCACTTTTAAGCTTTGAAAAGGTTTTGGAGGTTCATCCTGAAAATTGTGAAAGTCTGAAGGCGAGTGACATAGCAAACTAACTATAGATTATGCTTAAATTTGTTGCTCTTTCTTGTTTAAGAGTAGAATTTTGGTCATAATTCTTAGCAGTTACATTTTCCTTATATTTACAGGCTGTCGGACATATATATTCCCAGCTTGGTGAGATTGACAAAGCGGTAGAGACATTCCGTAAGGCTACCAGAATTGACCCAAAAGATTCTGTGGTACATCCAATTTGTGCAACTCTATATAATTATCTGTTCGATGGTTTATCTTTGATTTCATCATGATAAGTCCCAACCCAATGTACTGGTCTTCTTTTGAGCACTTCTTTTGTTGACCTTTGAACATTTCTTGGTAGCCTATTTCATGTGCAGTTAATTTCTTGACTAGTAATTGTTATAGATTAAATAGCTTCTTTGCTCTGCTACTGTTTGTTGACTTTGTAAATAACATTACTTATTAAATTTGTAATGACCAAAATCAAGTTGCATTTAGAGCATGAGTCAAATATCTAACATGCCGATCATGCCGACACATGCTAGGATTGTTCCAGCGCATGGCACTGTGTCATGCTAAGGGAGACCACCTCTAATTACAGTTATACACATTATGAAGATAATCTTTCACATTCTTTTCCATTTAATGATGCTTTTTTGGTGCATGCTTCTTATTTCTTGTTAAGCAGTTCTTTGTCCTACAACTTTGTAGTCATTGCATTAAATAAAGGTGGTTGCAGGCATTCACAGAACTTGGTGACTTGCTGATATCATCAGATGCTGGGGCTGCGCTGGATGTGTTCAAAACTGTATGAGCTTTCTTCTTGCATAATTATTTGGCCATAATTTTGAAAATAAGCATGACATAACCATGTCATTGGCCCGTAATGTATATCTTGCGATTTTGTTTGAAGGTGTAATTAAAGTCCCCTAGTTAATTTTCTTAAAAGTGGTCTAGTGGGAATATCGTTTAAGGTATAGTTGAGCATGCTGCTTTAGTTGGCTGGAACTGGTCTGAGGACTCAGATATGTGTGAAATCGGTTGGCCATGGGTTAAGAGGGCAATGACATCCTTGTGAACACAAATAAAATATATGATGAAATTAGACCTGCCATCTTGATTTATTATACTGAACTTGTGCTGTTTGTCATTTTTTTTGACATGGAAAACATTGTCTTTTTTCCTTAACTGTCATCTTCATTTTTTGGTCTTAGTTCTTTTATTAACTTTTATCTTTGTTATCTGGTCTTAGTTTCTGCATTTTTAAATGTGTCTAGGGAATATCACAAGCTCATTAATGCAAATTCTTCCACCTCATTGATTTCAGAATTTTCTTTCCGCAGGTTTCATTTAATAACTTCAGGCTGCTTAGAGCCAAATAATAATTGGATTTGCCTACTTGAAAATTGGAGTTCCTTGGACTTTATTTAAATATATAAATAGTACTCGTTAGGTATTCAAATATGCAAAACTCAAGAACCATTCACTTCCTGTCATCTAGATCCTATGTACTATACCTGTGATGACGAGTAATTAATATGGTATGCCAAGTGTATTCAGAACATGCCTTATCTGGTTATGGGCATATGTTAGTTATTTACTGAAATAGCTTGCAGCAGTCACCTTGTAAAATAACAGATTGGCTTACATCTGCTGGACACAGGCAACATCTTAAACTTGCTCACGGCTACCCTTCACAGATTTTCTCCTACTGCTGATTATGATTCCATTGCTAGCATTAATACATTACATGTTCTCTTTTAGTCTTTTACATAAATTCTCAGGTTGTGTAATGATTCCTTCCTGTGTTCACTGTGTATGTGGTGAAATCTCAGCTTAATATCATTTTAACCAAATTTATGATTTCGCTTTAGCCTGCTAGTACAGTTTAGGATCTTGTCAACCTTGTATTGGAGATATCATACCATTTCCTTGTATTGTTTTGTCATACTCATTCATAACAATCTTCTGATTGTGCAATTAGCATTTACATTAGTCAGAGAAATCTTGCAGTTATGCATTTTCTGCTCACTACAAGAGTTTTTCTATCTCAGTTTTGAATGCTGATCAGGTGTTTTCATTTTGAACTGTCATGATATCACAGGCTCGCAATCTCATCAAGAAAGGAGGGCAAGAAGTACCAATAGAGTTAATGAACAATATTGGAGTTCTATACTTTGAAAAGGGAGAATTTGAGGTTTGTTAAAAGAGTCTCATCTTCTTTCTTTTTGCCAATTTGTTATAAGAGAAACTATTTGGTGTTTTATATGTAACAAAAAAAAAATCCTATTTTTTAAAATTTTGGCTAGATTTTTTCACCGAGTCACTGGTTATTCATATATGAAGCAGCAGTTCTCTTTTCTTTTTCTACTCCCTCAGTTGGCTGAACAAACTTTTAAGGAAGCATTGGGCGATGGCATATGGCTTTCATTTTTGACTGGGAGCATAGACCGCAGTGCCTACTACTCTTTCCAATACAAGGATTTTAGTCTATTTCATCAGCTCGAAGAAGATGGGTCATGCATTGAATTGCCTTGGAATAAAGTCACCACACTTTTCAACTATGCCAGACTGCTTGAACAAGTAAATGACACTGAGAAGGCAAGCAATATGTACCGGCTAATTTTGTTCAAGGTCTGTACCTTCATCCCTTTCGGTGCATCTGGCCATCGGCCTTTTTAAAAGTAACATTGTTAGTTTTTTGCTGGTGTTTTCTGAGTGAAAGTGCATCAAAGTACTTGCAACCAAGGTATGCAATACCGAAGTCAGCACCGCCCGAGGCGGTACATACCGTCCGACGACAGGATCTGGTACGCGGACCACCCGCGCATCCGGTCGGTATGAATTTTTTTATTTTTAAATAAAAAATTAATTTTTAATACTCAGCGACGTCGTCGAGGGCTCGGGCGTCGTCGCCGAAGACTCGGCGTCGTCCCCGAGGCTCGGCGCGTCGCCAAGACTCTCGGCGGCGTCCCGAGGCTCGGCGCGTCGTCGAGGCTCGGGTGACGTCGCCGAGGCTATTTTTAATAGATTTTTTACTTTTGGACGACGTCGCCGGGAGCGACGTCGCGTCTGTTGACATCTCGGCGACGCTTTCGAGTCGCGACGTCGCCGAGGAAAGAAAAAAATATATCTATTTATATATATATATAATATTTATAATTATAATATATATATATACCTAACGGTACATCGAACGCATCGCTCGTTGGTATCTGCACCGCATCGCATCGTACCAGAGAAACGTCGAAACTCCGGTACGGTACGGTAATGCATACCCTGCTTGCAACTATTTGAATTATTTGATTAAGTGAAAGACACACATACTAATGTTCATCATCGACCTTTCGCGATGGAGAAAATTGACTGGTGTGGCTCATCATTGAAATCATTACTAAGATATAATTTTCCACAACGATTGTGATGTGTCCTGCCTATGTAGCTTTAAGCACTAACTTATGTATTACTTATCTGATGTTTTTAGCTATAAAATGTGGATTCTTCAAATTATACTTGTCGATTACTTGTTGGATATGGTGGGCACCTAGGTACTTCCTACTTTCTTGAAGTATTTAACTTCTTAAAAAAAATTAGGAATTTATTTGCAGGAACTTTATTTTCATATATGCGGATCTTTATGCCATCTGTATGAAATTAAGATAGTGCAACCTTCTTAAGAGACCTTGCTACATTATCTACATTGTCATTTTTATCTAAAAAACTTTCTATTATGCTTAATAGGTTTGAGATGGTTGTTAAGTAATCATTTATCATGATATAAAGTTACGAAGTATATACTCTAACCAGGGTTTCAAAATACCAGTTAGGTACACGAAATGATCCTTATCAAGATTAAATTTTAAAAGGGGTCTGGACCAGCTTGTTTGTCTGGAGAACACCTCCTAATTGGTGCTACTTCAATTAAGGTACATTAGATGTGTCCAAAGAATTTATATAAGGAAAACTAGATAAAAATAATCTTGGAGAATTGCATAAAAAATTAATAGAATAGAAGATAGCAGCCTCGACATGTTTTTGGGTCGAGCAAGCTGCCTTTATATTGTTCTAACTAAAGCCTAACTAGTCTGGGAAAATATAGACAGTACTGCCCTTCGATCGTAGCCTCTGTTCCCTCTATTTTTTAGCATCAGCCTAACCCACTAATGGTGACAGGTGCGTTAGGTCCACACAAATTTGAGGCAGTATCCCACCTGATCTTTACAGAGTCTGGCTGCTCCTTGTGAGACTTGGATAGGGCTCGATGAGCTTTTCCTAATTAAAACTCTTTGTTGTCCTATCACCTTATTCTTATAAGTATCTGGAGAGAGATAGCATGGCAGACACATGGGAAGGGTCACTTGCGGAAGTGATTAAGAGCAAGACAGAGGCATCGCAGTGTTGGATTGCTCTTGAAGGTGTGCGAGGGGTTGTCACTCCATAAATGCATTCTATTACTGTTGAGTTTTGTATCTTAAAAATGCTAGTCTTGCACATGGCTGTAGTAGTCCTGATGTCTTCAGCCTCAACCCTAACTGATACTTGCAAAAGATAATCTCAAAACCTACTTTAAAATCAAGTTTTGCAATATTATCTAGAATGGTTCAGTATGTGCTGTATTTACCAGTCCAATATCCTAGCAGTATACGGAGAACCGTTCGACCAAGGTTCACCGTACCATAGTGTACCACTTGGTATGGGCAATATGTACCAGTCCGATAGGGGGATTGGTATAGGCAGTACATTGGTATGCTCCCATGTACAATGTGTTGGTATGCTCAGTACAGCTTGGTACATATCGAACCAACAGCTGGTCGATACACTGATATGGACCGGTAAGGCAAACCATGCATTCAACAATTTTTTTCTCTATCTTTTTTTTTTTAGGTTTTTTTTTTTAAAAAAAAACCTGGTAGGTACCAGTTCGAGCCTGATTGACGTTATCGATTCAGAAAATGGTGAACCTTGGTTAAACCAGATATCGAGAGAGAAATACATGAGAGTAGATTTTATACTTTTCACTTGACTGTACTTTCTATAAAGAAAACTTATATGTGACTGCATTCTTTTTTGTTTTTAGTAAAAAAACATAGAAGGAAATTTAGTCCTCTTATGCTATAGAGGGGTGAGATGGGTGCATGAAAGGTCAGTTAGACATTCCCAAGTCATGTATGCTTTTCCAAGTCTCTACTTCCTCCATCCTTGGTTATGGTATAGTTTTTGGCTGCTGACTAGCCTCACAATTTTTTTGAGTTCTCTTCTTGCCTACTTTAGGATTTGATGTCAATTCAACATAAGCCAGCTTGGTATCTTGACTGCCAAGGTGCATGGGTGTCTTATACTGTGCCATGGTCATAGAACAAAATATGTACATCCATGGCTATGGTCTTGTGCTGAACTAGAACATTGGGGGGATGTTAGTTCGTACTGCCATTATTGTTTTGTTAGAAGATGTCACATTCTTATACATGTGTAGATCTTGTGTTTCAGACGCCATCTGACATGCCTTTAAATAATATGCCTTATAATTGGACATGTTGCTACTTTGAAGGCTTTATTTCATCTTTTAGCAATTGATAAGAAGTGCCACTATTCATCTATCTAGCAAGTTTCGATCATGTCTTTTGTTTCTTCTGAAACTATAATGCATGATGTGGAAGTTCTAAGTGAGTCATTGGGTATCTATTTTCTTGGTTATTGCTAAAAATTGGTCATTGTGAATTCGTGTCTATTATAATTTTGCTACATTTTACTCCATGGAACTACTTTCAATGTGCTTATATAATGTTGTCATGCACACTAATCTGTCTCTTTTCCATCCAGTATCCAGACTATGTTGATGCTTATTTGAGACTCACTGCCATGGCAAAAGCACGAAACAACATCCAACTAAGCATTGAATTGGTATTACATCAACATAGCTTCCCTTTATTCTTACAGGGCTAAGCCAAGTAACTTATGCTAAATTTGTAGATAACCGATGCTCTCAAAGTAGATGACAAATGCCCCAATGCTCTATCTATGCTTGGTGACCTGGAACTTAAGATTGATGACTGGGTTAAGGCAAAAGATACATTCCGTGCTGCTAAAGATGCGACTGATGGAAAAGATTCCTATGCTACTCTTGCCTTGGTGCGTGTGTTTCTCATCTATACTATTTTGTGGAGTTTAGCTTTTAGGCACACTGTGCATTGGTCTCCATATTGTTTACCTTGAATCTCTATAAGTAGGATTTATTCTTTTGATGTTCTTTTTTTCTTTTTGATACTTTTTGTAGGGAAATTGGAACTACTTTGCAGCTATACGTAATGAGAAAAGAGGTCCCAAGTTGGAAGCAACCCATCTTGAAAAGGCTAAGGAGCTGTACACCAAAGTAAGTGTATTCTTTTATTGTTTGCAACTTCATACATTATGTCAACGTCTGCAGTTGTCTATATTCTATTTTGCAATTTTCTTGAACTTAATGGACTGATCCTGTTTAGTGGTGTATTCAATTCGGCTTGGGTTTCCACAATTTTTTGACAAAATCAATTATGTTGTTTGTTTTACCACCTAAATCAAATGATACCAAGATAGATGAAATTCAAAGTTGAATTGAACTTAAGTTTGCAATTTGGTTCCGGCCTTTGTGATTAATCACCACTCTTCTTAGTTCTTTGTACCTTTGAACTTGTATTTTGTTGAAACACAATTAGTGGAGGCCTCACCAACATATGTTGCAACATCTTCAATTGCGTGCTCTTACTTTGTCTTTCCCTTAGTAAGCCTTTGATAGGTGATTCGATGAGATTACTGTTGTGGCGATCCTCGGATCATCCGTAGTTGTTGCTTCTCATCTTTGAAGTCAGTTGTCACCATTTCTGTTTTTTAATGCAAAACAGCAAGGTTTGCATGCTAGCAAGCTTATTTTGCTAATGAGTGAAACAAGTACGTGAGGGGTGGGTTGGTTGTGACTGGGGTGACTAAAATTCCAGTCACTGAGATGGCCTCTTTGTTTACCAACTGCTGAAAAGAATTTGATTTATATAGTGTATGCCTCTTTATTATTATTATTACTATTATTATTATTATAATAATAATATTTTTACATATTGATTTATATATATATGTATATGTATATGTATATATATATATGTATATATATATATATATATGTATGTATACCGAGTGGTACACCCTAACGCATCGAGCGGTATGCTTGTACCATATCGTACCGAGCAAAACTCAAAACGTCGGTACGATATGAAATTATGAACCTTGCTTTGAAATATATAATTAATAGTGTAATTTCTTCACAATCATCCTTCTCAGTGGAATTTCTGATTCCATTTGAGATTGTATTTGTGAAAAAATTGATGAAAAATGTTCCTGTTGCCTTTAATTGGAACATTCTACACTTAAAGACTCTTTCAGAAAATATCCTATTCTTATGCTTTTGCAATGATATTGACATTAGCCTTAAGTTGTTTTAATTGGAACATCTTAATCTACTTCTTGGGTTGTATTAATTGTTGCATATTTCCTGATATCTAAACATAAAGCAGTCTGGTGTGGTGCCGTGGACGCCTACACCCTGATCATTTTTTGCAACACTAAAACAAAAATTGTCAAGTATCTGAGTATTTGTTCTGATGTATTCACAATTTGACACAGAGCTCTCTGGAGGTTGAATGCTTAAACTACACGTGCATGTCGGCAAATCATCCTGCATCTGACTGACATGAACTTTAAACTTGCTTACCTAGTGAATGGGTTCCACACTTGTTTTGCTTGGGTCCACTTGATTTGTTGAAGCCTGTGATTACTTATTAGTGATCACCTTTGAATTTTGGGAAATTGGGAGTAAACCTCCATTACTTTTTCCAAATAATGTTTACTTTGTCCCATTTATAATTCTAGGATCACAATGTAACTTTGACTTCCTTTGCCTCAATTATTACTTGGACTATTCAGTTAAAGTCCTTGCTCATCAAATCTGTCAAAGTCTCAGATATGCTGTTAGGGGTCTAAAGCAATCCTCCTCATTTTTCATCCGAGCATAGGACTGACATTTACTTTTCTTACAACAATAGCTTAGATTGATGCTTATCAAACTTGTTAAAGTTTCACATTGGCTTTTAGTGGCCTAAAGTAAGCCATCCACCCTTTTGTCTGATCTTAGGGCTGACTTTACAATTTCATAAACAGCTGAAGTAGTGAAAGAAAATTCTTCACCAATGGTGTCTAACCAAATGCTTGCTTGAAGTCTTTATTCTAATTTATATTGTCATGAGAGCTTCCTGCTTCGCTATTTATATGCTCCTCCATCATAGTCTCGTATGGGAAGAAAATCTTACTAAAACTACCATTATTCAGAGGTGTTGCTTCATGAACTAAGGCTTTTTAGGCATGAAACCACCAGAAGTGTATCTCAATTCGAGTAATCCATCTAATGTACTAGTTACTTATTTGCAATAAAATTATGCTTACAACAAAAAATTGCTCCATCTGCATTTATTAAAGTGTAACTTTATAGGTATTTTGCCTCACATACATATTCTTGGATCTTAGGTGCCATTTTCAAGGTTGGACGAATTATCTGAATTCTGATAATATTCTGAAACTGCATGACAACAAATAAGACCACCCTTCAGAATAACTGATAATATCAAATACTTGTACTACATTATGGGGCCCAACATTTTACTTGCTTTACTGATGCTGCTAATGAAGAACTTGCCCTTGGACTGATACATGTCACCAGTCAAGTACTTGGTTTATGGGCACCAAGGACTTGCTGTCTGTTAGATTTGAGTGAAATCTTGGTTGAGTGAATGCTTGGAAGGTAAATTTATTGGTCTACTGAATAGGTCGTCAAATTATTAATATTGTACATTTGTATCAAATTGTTTACTATAGTATCAAATTTTTTACTTCATACCTTAAAAATAACCAGCCTGTAATAGATATTCCACACTTCACCTTTTCTGATAATCGAAACCCTGGATTTAAGCTCTGAACAAAAATGTACTATTTCACCCGCAACATGTCTTGATAGGGGAACAAAATGCAAAATCTGCTGTTTCAAGTTGTTGTCCATTCAAAAATTGGTTGACCTGGACCAAATTGATCTAGTTCATACCTACACGGTTGACTGCCTCAAATTTTGCAGTCTCACAAGAAAGAAAGAAGCAGCCAATGATTTGAAAAAGAGAGACATGGTCATTGGCTAGACTTAGTGATCTGTAATGGAAAATGCTGGCAATTGTGCTCAAGCTGGCACAAAAGAAATCAAACCATTTTATTGGCTGGCTGGTATCTCTTGTGCCATTGGTACTTAAATGCTTGATCAAAACCACACATCATATGTATCTGTCTTATGTTTGAGATGATTGCTTGTTGATATTCTAAACATATTCCATGGGTTCTTTTGCTAATTGATTTTTGTGGTTATCCTGCATATGGTTAAGTTTGTATGTGACAGATTCCTCTCATGAGATTTTTTTCATTATGTTGAGTTTTTGTTGTGGTTGTGCTTTATCTCTGAAGTTCTTAATGATGTCAACACAATCCTGTTTTAACTCTGCAATATGAAACTCTTATTTACAGGTTTTAATGCAGCACCCTAGCAACTTATATGCTGCCAATGGTGCTGCAATTGTATTGGCTGAGAAAGGTCACTTTGATGTTTCGAAGGATATATTTACGCAGGTAAATTTAATTTTTTTTTGGTCAATATATATACTTAACTTTTTTTTTTCTCATGCAAAAATGATTTTTATTGGATATAGGTCCAAGAAGCAGCATCTGGCAGTGTATTCGTTCAGATGCCAGATGTGTGGGTCAATCTGGCCCATGTCTACTTTGCACAAGGGCATTTTGCATTGGCTGCCAAAATGGTAACCATATTATTTATGTTAATTCTTCTGTTCGGTTGGTTGGTTATAAATATAACATGACATACTCTTTTACAGTATCAGAACTGCTTGCGAAAGTTTTACTACAACACCGACACCCATGTTCTTCAGTACTTAGCCCGTACCCATTATGAGGCTGAACAATGGCAGGAGTGCAAAAAAACTCTTCTGAGGGCCATTCATTTGGCCCCCTCAAATTATACACTTCGATTCGATGCAGGAGTTGCAATGCAAAAGTTTTCAGCTTCAACACTACAAAAGACAAAAAGAACTGCTGATGAGGTCAGTAATTACAAAACGATCTGGTATTGTCAATTTAATATGATGTAATTTTAGAACATGTATGTGATGCAGAAACATAGAGAACACTTAGCGATATTGCCAATATCATCCTTGTATTGAGGCTCTTTTTTTTTTTTTTTTGAAGTTGCAATGCAAAAGTTGCAACATGTTTTTTTTTTTGGATTTATTAACTTTATTTTTTTTCACCGATCAAACTTCATGTCTTTAGAAAATTATATTTTAGTGCACCTGCATTCAGAAACTTAGTGTATGCACGACTTTTGTTTATTAAAATATTGTGTATTATGGATTTGCAATAGGTACACTCAACTGTCACAGAATTGAAGAATGCTATATGTATATTCAGCCAGTTATCTGCAGCTTCCATCTACCATTCTCATGGATTTGATGATAAGAAACTTGAAACTCATGTTGAATACTGCAAGCATTTGACTAATAGTATATGCTATTAGTCATGTTGAATACTGCAAGTCATATGTTGTGACTAACAGTATATGCTATTAACTTTATTTTTTTTCGCCGATCAAACTTCATGTCTTTAGAAAATTATATTTTAGTGCATCTGCATTCAGAAACTTACGTCTATGCATGACTTTTGTTTATTAAAATATTGTGTATTATGGATTTGCAATAGGTACGCTCAACTGTCACAGAATTGAAGAATGCTGTCTGTATATTCAGCCAGTTATCTGCAGCTTCCATCTACCATTCTCATGGATTTGATGAGAAGAAACTTGAAACTCATGTCGAATACTGCAAGCATTTGCTTGATGCTGCTAAAGTTCATTGTGAAGCGGCTGAACGTGAAGAGCAGCAGAATCGTCAAAGACTGGAAGTTGCTAGACAGGTTTCCTTGGCTGAGGAAGCTCGACGTAGGGCTGAAGAACAGAGGAAATTTCAGGCAAGTTGCTATATTCTGACATTAATGTGCTCAGTGTTTAATTCAAGTGTCACTTGCAACTTTGGATATCAGACATTGAGAACTTATCTTGAAATATCCATGATGAACCAGTTGGAGAAAAGGAAGCAAGAGGATGAGCTTAAGCAAGTGATGCAACAAGAAGAACATTTTGAACGTATTAAGGTAGAGTTGTTCTGACATTGATTAGTGTTTATCATGCATGAGTCGTAATGTATCCTCAGTTTGGATGTTTTTATGCTGCAACTGTTACCAGTCACTAAAGCAGATTTCTTTTTATTCTAGGAGAAATTAGTTTGTTCAAGTATGATCATCTCACGTCATAGTACTTTTAATTTGTGTTATCCCTGTTCTCACTCATCTTTTTCTGAATGACGGGTTTGCCAGCAGTAATAACCATATCTTATAACCACTGTGGATATCTTTATTGATCTTTCACATTTTTTTGTTCAGGAGCAATGGAAGCATTCCAGCAATACTGCTGGTAAACGGAGAGAGAGATCCCAGGTTGAAGATGAAGAAGGTGGTGATAGGAGGAGACGAAGAGGTGGTAAGAGGAGGAAGAAGGAGAAGAAGATGAAGACTCGATACGAAGAGGAGGCTGACATGGAGGATGAGCATGAAGACTTAGAGGAAGACACAAATGCCATGAATGAATATGAGGATGATGGTGCAGAGAAAGCACAAAATGATCTTATCGCTGCTGGTCTTGAAGATTCAGATGCCGAAGATGACTTGGTAAGACACTTGCCCTTCCTTTGTAATTAAATTTACTAGTCTAAGAATGTTTGTTACCTTTGAGTTATTTCTTATACATGTCCATGGATTGATTTAGGACGGCCTACTGTTCCAGCTACTGTTAGAAAATTTCTGATTATGTTTGTGCATTATTTTCCAAGATTCCATGCATTATTGTTCAAGCTTTAGATCAAGTTATGTTCTATAACTCAATCTTGGAGCTCCAACTTTGCTTTGACACCTCTCAAAAGCTATCCGCCCTGATGGATTGTTTTCTAAGGGTGGCCACTCAACTGCAATAAATCGAAAGAGGCGAGCCTGGTCAGAATCTGATGAGGATGATGAACCATTGGGCGAGAAAGTGAACTCGGCTGAAACTGATGAAGAAACTAATGGAATCAAGGCAAAAAGTGTTGCTGGTGATGACGATGAAGGTGACGATTAACTATGGCTCCATACTTTTAATGATTGGAGGCCAGACATGGAGAAAGCTTTTCTGTCAGCCATCCGGTGAGTATACATAGTTACAAAATTTCATAGACAAATTTTTTGATTAGTATGGTAAACAGAATTGTCAAATTTTATGTGGTTACATTGTCAAATTTTGTGTAGGATTAGAGTAAGTTGGGTTGTGCCAAGCTATAAAAGCATAATTGTTTTACTTGTGAAGCAAAGTTTTGTCCCATTTAGTATATTAATAAAACCAAAAATGAAAATTCTTGTTATCCATAAAGTTTTGTCCCATTTTGTATATTAGCCTTTTTTTTTTATCTCCCTTCATTTTGAGTTTTTTTTTTATAAAATTATTTGTCAGGTTGGTGTATCTTCAATTCTTCATTGCACTTAAAAATAAACCAAGGGCTAGTTGGTCTTTTTCCTAAAGGGAGCAATGTATAAACTTTTGCTGCTGGGAACAGTGCCGCACTTCTTGTTCAGATGAGCATTTCATGTGTTATGGAGTAAATTTGTAACTAATACCCGAATCTTCTCATTTGCCGTGCAGATACCAATGGGCGTGAGATGGTGAATGGGTGGTTTAGCATTCATATATGCAGAGACTGTGGATTCATTTGTTCTTAAAATTGAGATTATGTTCTCTAGAATGTAGCTAAGCATATTAGGTATGTGACTAAAAAAGTTATATTCAATTGTCAATGTTTGTAGGGTTTTCGTTTAAAGTTGCATGGAAGTTTGCATAGTTTTCTTCTGATATGGATCGTTAAACCAGAAGGAAAGCTGAGAACAATTGGGCCTACCTTTTTCATTGAATCTTCACAAAGAGAAATGGAGCTAAAGCAGGTGTTTCTCGACACTCCATGATGTTAAGTAAAAACAATCCCAACCATTTAACAATGTTTGAGGTGGTTTTGCCACCTCAAATGCAGGTTCTCAATTGTGACTTTGTTCCTTCCTAGGATTTCTTTTGCATGCTATTCAACGAGGGGGAATAAGTTGTAAGCTCGTCAAGAAAAACTTTGCATGCCGGAAGAGATGGTTATTTGCAAATCCTTTTACTACCAGTTTTTGTGCGGATGTAATCATTCCTCTTCTACCTTCCACCTGAATGTTGGTGGTGCTAACATGATGATTTGTTGTATGTACCATGATGCACAGGCACAGATCATTGATCTCCGAGCATTATATGTTGAGAAGAGAACCTCACATCATGTAATATCCACTTTATTGTTGTCATGTTTTGGCCATAAATGTTGAGAAGAAAACCTCACATGATGTAACGCCAGTCCATTGTTGTCATGTATTGGCGATAGACGATGAGAAGAAAACCTCACATGATCTCCGAGCATATATCTTTGTTCCTAAAGTTATACTACTTACCTATGATGGAAATCTGACCAGCTACAGTATGATAACAACAACACTACTTACCTATCAATTCTCATGCAATGATTTTTGACTAATCAATACGCTTCTGCTCCCAAAGAAAGGCAAAAAAAAAGAAAGAGGAAAAAAAAATAGATGGGAGGAGGAAAAGATATTTTTTTAAAAAGCCATTTTTTAAGGTTTGCTACAGCAGCAATTCCATGGAGGCTTTTTAGCAAATGTGACACAGTCATTACCTGATCGTCATTATAACTAGATTTCTCTTTTGAACTCAATTTTGGCTATCTATTGATCTAAAAAAGCCAATGTTTTTCTTACAAGCAACAAATCTGGAGGGCTATATCTTTCGGAAGACACGTTACCAAACGCACCGGCATCATCCGTTCAAGAAACCTAACCAAGAGACGGCGCCGAGCGAAGCGAGATCGATGCAAAGAATGAGGGATCGGACGGACCTGGGTAGCGGAACCGTGGAGGAGGAGGCCGTCCTTGCCGATGCCGTGCTCGAGACAGAGATCTGGTTGCCGCATCGTCTCGCCGAGACAGGGCCGATCACCGAGGCGTCGTCTCCGCAACCAAGAACCGATGCGAGGGCGATCGAAAGAAGTAGGGTTTCTTCGTCCGCCACCGGCTTCACTGAAGGAGAAGGGGAAGCTTCTGGTGACGAACCGTCAAGACCGCGCAATGTCCTCCTCTTTGAAATGGTGGTAAGATACCAGGTGGAGAACAAATTGGGTCCCGCCGTTCTGGTGTCGCTGACGCCCGTTGGGTGTTAATGAATGTATTACAGACGCTACGATAAATGGGACCGACAATAACTTCACAATCACAATATTTATGAACAATAATAATTCATCAAATTGAATTATTACGTACAATCCGATCGTCCAATTAATATTTGAATTAGAGAATAATGTGTATCATAAAATATTTTATTCAATACTAAATTGCAATTTACTTATATCTCTAATTTGTGTGTGTGTATATATATATATAAGGTCAAGCTTCGGCTCTCCTCACCGAAGGTTAGATGCTCGCCTCGAGCCGCTCGTCCCTCTTCTTCTGCCGCTTCTCCTCGCACTCCTCCTCGTCGCCTTCCCAAAGGCTGAAGGTACTCTATTCCGACTGAATCTCCCAAAAATTGAGGTTTGGATTGTTTCGTGCGTGATGGTGTGTGGGGTTCGTTTCGTGTGTTACTAGATGGGTTCTTCTTACCCCGCCGGCACATTGAAGCCTTCCTCGCCTACGATCGTTAAGCTTAAGCCCATCGAAGCGACTCCGGCGAGCTTCGCGGAGTTCGGGCAGGTGATCTCTTCGTCCTCCGACGGCGAAGAGTACGGTCCCCACGACGCGCAGTTGGAGCTCCACCGCGGTGTCCCAAGGTTTGTCTTTTTTCCGTGATTTTTTTTTCTTGCTTTGTTTTCTAGATTTCTTTTTAAGAAAGATCGAATGATTAATTAGAAATAGTTGGAAAGAATCGATTTTGTTGGTCAAGCCCGATGACTGTAGATTTTCTGAATCTTTTAACCTGATAATTAGATTAAATTAGTTCGCTTTCTTCCAATTAGGCAACAGAAAGGGAAAAAAGAAAATTTGAAGAAGGTAGAGAAACAACGTCATAATCTTTCTGTCAGTTACAGTTCAGTGCAACTCAAATCCAACATAAGCAAGGTTTTTATGCTGTCTTTTGTCATCTAAACTTAAGGTAGCTTGTTGTCGATTGATTGCTGGTTCTCTTACAGATTTTAATATTTTTTAGTTCATAATTTAGAAAAGAAATCAAACAAGGTGCAAAGAGATCTGGATTCTAATTAGGTGGTTTGCAATTTGCTTCTTGGTTTGCTTTTCTCATGACATCACTTGATGCAATTGTTAATATCTTTTATGTTTGTTAATAGCTCTATGTTTATAACCCTCGTTGGCTGACCACTTCTTTTAAATTGTAAGGAGAAACTTGTACGGATGAAATGAATATCAATCGTTGCAGCCTTAGATATCCTCTTGAATGATAGGTTTTGTATGGATGAAATGAATATCAATCTTTGCAGCTTCAGAATATCCTCTTGAATAGGCTTTGTATGGATGAAACAAATATCAATCTTTGCAGCCTCAAAATGTCCTCTTGAATGATAGGCTTTGAATGCAATGATGTGAAACATCCAGACACCTGATGGCAAATTGGTTCTGGTTAGTAGGTTTGCAGCTTGGTTGCCCTCCACTTATTCATGACGATTTCTATAGCTCCAGCTCCGTATTTGACGGCCTTCCTGGCTGGTGCTTGCATCCAGGCAGGTTCAGCAAAAATTACAGGCTGATATCCACTTTCATCCACCAAGCTAAGATGCTGTTAACTATGCTTCTTGTTACAATTGCTAGAATAGATGTTCAGACTCCAACACTATATGCAAATAGGGCAGCAACTCGAAAGAGAGTCTGAAGCTGGACAGGTGAATGGTTTAACAACCTAATGCTCAAAAATCGAGAAAAAGGGAGGGAGAGAGATTGCAGTTAAGGGTTATTAGTCAATGTGTAGCTAGGGCCTCCAGTACCTCAGGATTGTGTGCAGCTATCATGAAGAGGGAAGAAAAAAGCATACTCTTGTTCACGGGAAGCTAGGAAAATCTTTGGTTTTTCAATACTAAATGGCTGACAAGATGCAGATATAACCCCATATCATGTGTTTTAGTTATCTATTCATATCTTAATTTTAATAACAATAGACAAGCAATTTATTTGTCTTAGTTTGCCTAGCTTCACTGTTGCCAATATAAGCCTTTTAAAAAAATAATAATAAATTTTCGTGACCTTTAAATGCATGTAAGGAATATTTTAAACTCTGTAGATATGGAATTGTATCCATCTTCATTGTCTTCAGCATTGTATGATCACAGAAGTCAGATGTCGTGTGCATATACCTTCCATCATGTCATGCTTTGCATCATATGAGTTTTTCTTGGAGGATATTGATAACAATTTCCTGGGAAATGCTTTTGGAGTTTTAGATTTTATTGAACACTGCTTCTATGCAATGTGTCTCATATGTCAGCCTTTCTAGGGCCTACCATTTCTCCACTTTTATGCATTTTACAGCTCTTTTCATTGGACACAGTACTGATGTTTCAATAACAGGTTTTACATCATGCATCTAGAAGACAGAGAACTTAAATTTTCTAAGATCACGCATCATGCAAGTGTTACCCAGTGTCTTGGATCAGTTGGTGGTGAAGACTGGTATCTAGGTGTTGCCAAGGCATCTATGCTGAATGAAAGTGAAATTAGCAATGAGGATGGACAGAAACCTGTTCAATCTTGCTGTGGCCACTATTACATGCCCCCTCATCCTGATGATGTTTGTGTTTTCCGAATTTCTGGTTCTAAATTTCTGAAGCTTAATGTTGGCACATGGCACGCAGGCCCTTTGTTCAAGAAAAAATCAATGGACTTCTACAATCTAGAGCTAAGCAACACAAATGTGAGCATCTTCGTATCTGGTGTTTTTAAATGTATAGCAGTTATGTTGTTCTGAAGATTGTTGCCTATGTCTCCAGAATTACTTCACTTCATTGTTTGTTCCATTCGGGTCACTCGATCCTATATCACAGGGCATATTGTCTTTTGTGGCTATGAAAAATGTTGTGTTAACTTTTGTGTTCCATCTTTTGACTGTGTCACCCTCATTCTTCCTTGTCCATTTCTCATCAGTACATAACCCCTTTCCAGCTGATATTATCAGACATGCAAGCTGACTTCTTTTATTTCAACACAGGAACTATATCTATAACTTTTAATATATTGTCTGGGATTTTAGTTTAATATCTGCTAAATCCAACTAGATATGAAATTCTTGAAAGAGAGTTCTGTTTATTGGACAAATGACATGTGATGAGATTTTTGTGGATATGTTGATGGGGAGACTAACAAATAAAAGACAGCTATGGTGGTATCATGGGAGAGCAAAAGCATTTCTTAAAACATTTTTCTCCTAGTCTTCAAAACTTGAAGTTTAGGTATTACAGGCTGTAATTATAATTCAGAAGACAAAGAGTCTAAAACACCTAATCAATGAACTTTGTTGCATAAGTCAGGCGGTCAGTCCATAGTACTCTTCATATGCAGTGATTTAAAAAGGGCCTCGCTTGACTTCCAGGCGGCGCGCTTCAAAGAGGCGCCGCTTGGGCGCTCGCCGGAGCCCAGGCGTCGGGTGCTTCGGGCGAGCGCCCGGGTTAAATTGGGCGACCGAACCAGAATTTTAGTTCTGGTTTGGTCTCTGGTGATTTAGTTGATTCGATTGAACCAACTAAATCACCGATAACATCCTCTTTCCCCAACCCTAACCCTGCGATTGGCCTCTGCTGCCGCTGTCGCTCGTTGCTCCCGCACTCCGCCGCTTGCTCGCTCTTGCCATCGCCGCGCCGCCGCACCGCCATTGCCGCCGTCGCGCTCGCCGCTCCGCTCATTGCCGCTTATCGCGACGCCGCACTCGCTTCCAATGCATTATCGCGGTATCGCCGCCGCCGCTCTCCCAACGTCGTCACCTGCTTTGCCCATTGCCGCCTCTTATTCTTGTGCCGACAGGCTCGGTCTTCCTTCTCGATCACGCTTCTTCGCTTGAGCCTTTAACAAGATAATTATTAAAGTATACTAATAATAGAATTTTTATTTATTAAATTAATAGTATATTGTTTTGATTTTAATACTGTTAATTTTTATTTATTTGAAATTATTGTTAGGTTTCAAGATAAATGGCAAGTGTTCAGAGCAACTCAATTGATTCTACGATGACATCAAAAAAAGATCCTACATGGAAGTATAATTATTTAAAGGATTCGAAAGATCCTAATGTATTGACCTGTATGTTCTGCGACAAGACTGCTAAAGGTGGTATTTTTCGTGTAAAACAACATCTAGTAGGAAATTACAAGAATACAATAGCTTGCAAAAAGTGTCCACTTGAGGTTAAAGAAGAGTTGCTGAGTTATATGAATGAAAAGAAGATACAAAAGAATGAATCTTACGGGAATTTACTAGAAGATGATGTTGAACATCTCAGGGACGAAGAAGAAGATTATTCTATGAGTATTAACCCAAGTGGAAAAAAAGTATTTGACAAAAAAGAAAAAGAAGTTGTGAGTACTAAGAATGCTAAAAAAGGACCGATGGATCTGTATATGCTTCAAGGATCACAGAAGCAATAAGGCCAAGCAGGAGGCTCAAAATTTAGACAAACAAATATAAGTGATGCTCGTGATAAAGAAATAAGAGGAAGAACAATTCATCATATTGCTCGCTTCTTCTATCAGGCTAGTCTTCCTTTTTGTACTACTCGTTTAGACAGTTTTAAGGAAATGATTTAAGTTATTGGAAGATATGGTGCAGGATTAAAACCTCTAAGTTATTATGAGATACGAGTTCCATTATTGTAAAAAGAGTTGAATTATACAAATGACTTACTAAAGGATCATAAAGAATCATGGGCAACACATGGTTGCTCTATTATGTCAGATGCTTGGACTGATAGGAGACACAGGAGTATAATTAATTTTATGGTTAATTGTTCTTTAGGGACTATGTTTATGAAGTCAATAAATGCTTCATCTTTTATAAAATATGGAGATAAGATATATGATTTACTTGACAAGTTTGTGGAAGAAATTCAAGAACAAAATATCGTTCAAGTCATAACCGACAATGTAAGCAATTATGTATTAGCTTGTAATATTCATCTTTTGAATTTTTTAAATTTTAATTATTTTATCTTCAATTAAATGTATTAAACTCTTAAGTCTTATCATTTTTGTTATCCTTTGTCTCAGGTAAATTACTTAAAATAAAAAGACAGCACTTATATTGGACTCCATATGCGGCACATTGTATTGATTTAATGTTGGAGGATATTGGAAAGATCCCAAATATCAAGAAAACTTTAGAAAGGGCAATTTTTATTGTTGAATTTCTTTATAATCATACTGGGGCTTTGAATATGATGAGAGAATTCACAGGCTACAAAGAATTAGTGAGATATGGTGTCACCCGATTTGCTACTTCATTCTTGACATTACAGAGTGTGCATTGTCAAAAGCATAATCTGAGAAACATGTTTACTTCTGAGAAATGGGTGACAAGCAAATGGACAAAAGAAACAAAAGGCAAGAGGGCTACTGATATCATCTTAATGCCATTTTTTTGGAATCATGTGGTTTATATATTAAAGGTAATGGGGCCTCTTGTTCGAGTCCTTCGATTGGTGGATAATGAAAATAAACCTGTAATTGGATATATTTATGAGGCTATGGATAGAGCAAAGGAGACGATTAAAAGGTCTTTTAATGAAAATGAAGAAAAATATGAGAAAATTTTTACAATCATTAACGAAAGATGGAATTGCCAACTTCATCGTCCCTTACATGTAGCAGGATATTATTTGAACCTTGAATTCTTTTATATGATTAAATCTGTTGGGTTTGATGCAGAAGTTTTAGATGAGTTATATCAGTACGTTATAAGATTAGTTCCAAGCCTTGAGGTGCAAGATAAGATTATTCGTGAATTATCTCTATATAAAAATGCTGAAGGTCTTTATGGAATTCCAATGGTAGTTCGATCCAGGGCAATTACGTCTCCAGGTATTAATAATTTGAGATAATTAATTTCATCGATAGTATATTATTATGTTATTTCTAATAATAATATAAATTTTGTAGCTGAATGGTGGAGTCTATTTGGAAATTCTACCTCAAACTTACAGTAATTTGCTATCAAAGTACTTAGTTTGACATGTAGTGCTTCGGGTTGTGAGCGAAATTGGAGTGTCTTTGAGCATGTAAGAATCAATAAATATTTTTGTTTCAATTAATTTATTTATTTAGATAGATATATTAATATATATTTAAATTATATAATATGATAGATTCACTCAAAGAGAAGGAACCGGTTGGAACATCAACGATTACATGATCTTGTTTACATAAAGTATAATCAAACTTTGAAGGCTCGTTATAATTTGCAAAATATAATTGATCTAATCTCATTACAAGATATTAATGATTCAAATAAGTGGTTGGTGGGAGAAATGGGTACCAACTTGCAAGATGCCGAAGACGAGCTTGTATTTGAAGATGATAGATTGACATGGGGAGATGTGGCAAGAGCTTCAGGTGCTGGAGAATTACAAACATATACAAGACAGATGACAAAGAGAAAAATGAGTGCAAAAGCATTAAGCTCAACTCCTGCTATTGTTGAAGACATTGAGAATGAAACATATTTTAATGAAGAGGAAGGATAAGACGAAGAGGATGAATTCAATGAAGATAATTTACATGAAAATGACGATAATATTGATTATGATGAATGACTTTGATGTAAAATTTTATTATTTTGGTTTTTGGGACTTTTTAGTAATGTGACATTGTGAGTTTGTATCTTAGATTTTCTTCATTTAATAGTATATTTTTATTTAAATAATTATATTTTTTAATTATATTTTTATATTTTAGCGTCTCGCTTTGCTCGGGCTAGCGCCTGGGCGAGCGCCTAGCGCCTTGGACGATTTTAGACCTTGGCGCTTTTTAGTGCCTAGTGCTTTTTAAATCATCGTTCATACGTATCTTCATACCCATGTAAACGTCACCAAAAACTCTCTGTTGCCTGATTTTTTTTGCTCATTTCATTGTAAACTCTTGTTACTAGTTGAACATTCAAAATTATTTTGTTAATACAAGTTCACACTACAGCAGCATCACAGCAAATTGGAGATTTTATGATGAAATTCATGATGTTCCTCTTTCGGGTGAAACTGCTAGTTTCTTTGTTTTTTTTTCCCGAGAAGGAGAAATATATTACTCTAAAGCTCTTATACAAGGTAAACCATGCTCCTCGGAGCACAAAATGTGGCCGTGTTGAGTAGGCCAAGTTCCTCTCCAAAGAAAATACAGGAGGATTTGGAGGTTCTAGCAAAACATGCCAGCCAATTGGCACTCATGTTTCCTTCCCAGAACACATGGCAAAATTTATATTCTTGGAAGCATTCAGCCAAAAAAAGAATACTTCTAAGCTAGTTTCTTACTCCTTTTCTTTTAAATTTACTCTTCCCATATTTTGGTACTACATGACTATGCACAATAGATGCTTACAACAGGAGTCGAACCCTTACGACTTAACGGTCCATGCAATGTGGTAATTATTTGGATGTCCCCACTGAGACAATTTCTTTCTTCTTTTCGAATAAATGACCTGCACATAACTTTTGACAGTCTTTTGGTGGGTACCGGTATGTAAAATATGTTGTATATGGCTCGGTGTTTGACTTGTACTGTCTATCATGCTACATTCATGCTTTTTAGTATGAACTTTATGCAACAAGTTTTTCTGATTATAGAAGCAGTTATATGGACTTCATTTGTAATACTTGTTTTGTTTGGATTTTTTTAAATTGGAATATCACTTTATTACAGGTGGTGGATCACACAACACATAATTTTCTGAAGCACAATAAAGTGGTATTCATGATTGAAGAGTAAAAGTTTCTTTCCGTGGGCTACTCCTTTCAAGGTTGATGAATTTGTTAATGGGATTCTTATGCTTGCGTTAATATGGAAAGTAAACATCGGTCAATATACTGGACAAGCTTGGCCTGCAAGTTGTTAAACGTGTCTTTGTTCAAATGGAATGTACTCACAGAAGCCTCAGATGTTTGCACCTGATGCAGAGGACTATATTTTTCTGTTTGATACCTCTTTTTTATGTTAGCTGAACTATGATTCCTAATAAGTGCTCCATATTTGCTCAGTAGCTTGATGGTATATCGGAATGCCTTCTACCTTGCATGCACAGTGGTCAAGATATGCATAACAGTAATCCTTGGTATCAAGGACATTTTTACCTGTTGCTTTTGAAATGTGTTTTATAGCAAAATTTGCCATTTCCGCTTGTATTGTTATTCTCGAGTATCGACTCACCTCGTATGATTGCCACATGGCTGAGCTTAGACCATGGTTAAAAGGTTCAAAGCTTCTTAATGGTCATTTTGATTCCTGTGTTTGTTTGGTTCTTCATCTACCTAATTTGTCTTGGCTAAGGGATACAATGGCACCTGAGGGTTGCCACCAGATTGACAAGCATAGATTTGTACTAAAATTTCTGAGAACCCTTCTCTTTGGGTCTGGTGGACAATCCTGAGAAACTCAATGCTGATATAGTTCAATTCCAAGTGTCATTTGCTCAGGTACATGAACTAATAAAGCTTGTTTTGCAGTTTCTGGGCATCATGCGGAGCTCATTAGATACCTTCTTTTCCTCTGTTTCTTTTGGTCTGAGTTCTGTGTACTAACCAAATGTAGGTCACTTCATCAAACCACAAGCTCTCTAAAACTTCACCTTTTCTGTGAGTAGTGTTTCAGATTGATTGCTGCTATATGTTACTTGTCTTTGGTCAATGGAACAGAGGGCATCTCTTCTCTTGCATCAAAGTGGCTACTGATAAGATTTTTTGTCACTCTTTAGAACAAACTTATTGACAGCTTTTGTCTAGCATAATCATTCACCCAGGCGAGAATGGGAAGCATCTTCCTCCATGCTGGTCTTTTTGTTCCCGTCCAGAGACTGCTTCTTGAGCCCTTTTGAATGGTTGGTAAAGTTATTATCTCTTTGCAAATATAATACATTCTTTGTTGTAATAACCGGATTTTTATTCCATATTTTCCTAACTTGAAAATTCTATATTTTACATTTTACCTTGTTAGAATAGTTTGTTTCCTTACACTATTTTTTAATTTTAATGAGTACATTGAGAATAATATAATTAATTAGAAATTAGGATTTATTTCATAAATGATAACTAAGAAGAGCCGAGCAATGACTATTTAAATTGAGCGGACTCTCGTATTCATTCTAACTCTCGCGAACAAGAAGGACGACTGGACTAAAGATAAATGTGAGTCCTTATTTTGCTTCTTTAATTTAATTTAAAAAGTGTTTTATTTATGTTTTGATTGATAAGAAATTAATTAAAGATAGATTGTCAAATTTTAAGAAATTTAAGATTTACTATGTTACTTTGAATTCTATTCATTGTTAACATATTTTGACTAACAAATTTCGTGAAGTTCATTTTTTTTATTGATAGATTTATTTTAGATAGATTTAACTAGTTGAAAGGACATGAAATAATTTTTTTTTCTAATTTATGTCACTGAAAATTAAATTGCTAGGCCATGGCTTGGTCAAATCTGATTGGCCTAGTCTTAGCTTAGCCATGGGTCGATATGACTCGAACACAATCAGGTTCGCAAGGGCAGAGTAGAGTTAACGCGGTTCGAGTCTAATCTAGTCTAGCTCGAGGCTTGTAACCTTGTGTGGCCTAAAGCCTACGGTTCATCACTATCGATTTATTCAAACTGATTTGATTTGATCTTGAATGATTCCAAACCGAGTTAAGTCGATGTTCAGCTTGAACTGAACTTAGTTCCTTTCTAATTTCATTGGAAATAGAAAAGTTGAAATTAATTTAGGTCAAGCATGAACTATCTTCTAATTTAAGGAATTTAAATTATGCTTTGAATCTTGATCATGTTTGACAATTCTATAGAACAAAGACGATGATACAGCACATAAAACCATAGTTCATGGCTTTGTTTTCTCTTCCAAGAGACAGATAAACTAGTGATAATTCACTTTGGGAATTAGAAGACTATGTTAAACTATTCGGCCTCAAATATTATAAATTATTGATAATACAATATGAATTCTTTATATTCGCTATAGAGAGTAAACACTCATTATCGATAATACGATATCAATTCTTTGCATTTGTCATGGTAAAAGTAAAAAAAAATTATTATGTGAGATAAATAATTTTCATCTAATCTACTCTCCAAGGAGTGAAGAATTTCACGTCACCATGTGAAACCCAATCATAAGTGTTTTTATGTGTTTTCAAATTAGAGGCTATATTTCTGCATTGTTTATATATATATATATATATATATATATATATATATATATATATATATATATATATATATATATATATATATATATATATATATATATATATATATATATATATATATATGTATATATATATATATATATATATAACATATATATATATATGTATATATATATGTATATATATATATATATATATATATATATATATATATATATATATATATACATATATAATATATACATATTTATATACATATATATATACATATATATATATATATATATATATATATATATATATATATATATATATATATATATATATATATATATATATATATATATATATATATATATATATATATATATATATATATATATATATATGTATATATATATATATATATATATATATATATATATATATATATATATATATATATATATATATATATATATATATATATATATATATATATATATATATAACATATATATATATATATATATATATAATATATATATATATATATATATATATATATATATATATATATATATATATATATATATATATATATATATATATATATATATATATATATATATATATATATATATATATATATATATATATATATATACATATATATATATATATATATATATATATATATATATATATATATATATATATATATATATATATATATATATAGAGAGAGAGAGAGAGAGAGAGAGAGAGAGAGAGAGAGAGAGAGAGAGAGAGAGAGAGAGAGAGGCTTTGAGTCATATCTCTTAACGAAGTGATGCTAATCCAATAACATTTCTTGTTGGAACACGACAGCACCAGTTGGCTCGATTTATTCTGACACGCGATTTGGGGTCGGTGTAGGTAGGCACAGACGCGTCTTCCCCGACGACGACGACGAGGAGAAGGGCATCAACAAACAAAAGATCGCTGCCGGCCGGTTCACTCTCCTTCTCCTCCTCCTCCTGTCATCCGTACCTTCTCTCGAGATCTCCGATGGTTCTCCACAACCCCAGCCGCGACGCCACCTCTTCCTCCCAAAGAGACGTCTTCTACAGGTACACTCCCTCCTCCTGTGTCTGAGCTCAGCGAATTGGGAGAAGCAGCCGCGTATCTTGAGATTTCCTCTCGGCAGCTGCGGTCACTGCGGCTACGCGTTGAACCTGAGCTCGTCGGACCGGAACACCGCCAAGATCGGGGTCGAGTACGGGAAGGCCATCAAGAAGGGCGTCGTGTCGTTCGTCGCCATCGACGAGAGCCGGTTCACGCAGGCCGACGAGCTCCGCTGCCTCCCCTACTTCCGCTCCCGCCGCTCCTGGGGCCTCTTCCGCCACCAGACCCGCCTGCTCTGCCGCGGCTGCGGTAGCCTTATCGGCGTCGCCACCTACGACGGCACCTCCTCCCCTTCTTCTCCCTCCGAGGGGTCGTCGGAGAGCAATTACCCTGCATCCTCCGGCTCCCGGAAGTACAAGATAAAGATCGGCGCTCTGCAGCCCTCCGACGACGACTCGGGTACTCTTCTTTTAGACTGATAGATGGGTGATGGGCCATGGAATTAGGGATAATGGACGGCTATGTATTCACATATGTAGTTACTAAATCGCGAAATTGTGGCGTTTATCCTCTCACTCGAGTCTTGTACAGCGAGAAAAGGTTTGCTTTTTTAGCTTCAAAATTAGGAGAAAGCATATGATTATTGTGATGTTTGATTTGCATATGTTGAATTGATGTTCTTTGTACAAATTCATACTGCTCTTTTTGTTGGATTTGTGCAAAATGGTGCTTCGTTTTTCAAACATGGATCCAGTTTTTGGCTCACTGAGAGAAAAAGGGAAGGAAATTTGAGTAGATCTGCTTTTGAAAGGTTGAGTTGAGGTGTGTTGTTTCCTTGGTGTTCACCTTTATTCCTCTGTTGCTTTTGTTAGAACACTCAATAGATAAGATTTCTATTTAGATAATTTGTACTAGCAAGAGAGTTTGAGATCAATTACAAATACTTATATTTTCAGGTTTTAGATGTGACATGATTTGCCTTATCGATCTGTACCGATGTATCGATCGATCATCGGTACGATATGTATCGACACATGATACAATAGGGTGTATCGATAGACTAGTGTGTACTGTCCATATCAATCTCCTATTGGATTGGACTAGTATATATCGTCTGTACGACCAACCTTGATTTCTAGTTTACCAAAAGTTTATTGAACTCATTTGTTATCTTTATATTAAGCCTTTTGGCTTCATTAAACAATATTTGGATGAGTATATTTCAGTTTTCAAGCATATACAGGATGCAATGTGATTTTCTTTTCATATATTTCATATTATCATATTATATAGTTGATATATATAATATAGATAGGATCATTATATTTGAGCAGTAGCATTAAATTGTGGTCTCCGGTTATGGTTGCCAATGTTTTGGTTGTGGCATTGGCTTTCAGTTTCATTGGCGGTTCCCTTTTGAAAGGATTAGTGGTATTTTAATCTTACTTTGGTTAGAAATCACAAACATGTTTCCTTAGAACACCACATTTCTCAATTTCATGAACAAAAACCTTTTACATGAAATATCTTGCGAATCCCAACTCTGTTTGCCAGTCAATCGAGGACCAAATGCCACCTGAAGGTGAGACGAATGTAGACTTACTTGGATCGAAGTTCACCAATGTTTCTTGAGGTTGATGTTTTTGGCTACCCCATGTCAGCCATCCATGTCATGAACAATCCTGTGATCAGTGGATCGCGATGAACGACTAAACGAAACCCTACGGGGTTTTTTTTTTTGTGCGACTAGCGTATGGGTTAGCTTGTAACCCAACATGACGACAGGTTTTCGCTATGCCTCACCACTACAAAGATGGAAATATCAAGTGCACAACTTGTGATATGAGAAAAGCAATCGATCAAAAGTCAAAACACAAAACTAGCGAGAATTATGGTATGACTTGCGACCACCTCATCAGCTGTATGATACTTCGGTTTCCGAATCATAGGAAGGGAGGAGTACAAGGAGATTTGCATGTATTCTCCCAAATGCTTATACACATCAAATCGAGGTCTCCTTAATTTTACAGACTGAAGACTGAGAAAAGAAAGAAGATGCATACATAGGCGGTGGTCTTTAGTAAAAGGAAGAAATAACGAGAACTGTGCTGTTGAGGTCTGAAAGGAGTCTCGATCCAACTGTTCAGGTGTTATAGTCGTATGATGGAGTCACATTCAGCTTTCAAATGCTTCACCGCCACTCGAGTACTGCTTATGCACCATTTTCTTGTAATCTGTCAGCACAAAGAAACATCAGTGCAGGTCGAGCGCATACCATAGTAGCGATTCTAGGTAAACTAACCATGTGTGTTACGGGATGATAAATCAACAGACAACTATCGACAAGCACAGAAAAAGGATCCCATCGAAATGATGATATCATTTTTACCGGAATTTCAGCAATCGGAGACAGCATTTCTTAAGCAGAACTTACCTCCGAATGTTCACCAACAATATATCCACCAAAAAAAAAAAAAGTCTTATTGCTCAAAACTTCAAAATGCATTTCCTTGGCAGGTTTGCTTGTGTCGTATATAATAAGAGTGCTGAGAAAACGGATAAGAATAGTAGTAACGAGTCAAGGATAGAGAAAACATATAAACCTTCTTGATTGCTCCACAGTGTTGCAGCATAGCAATTGAGAGGGCTCTCGTTATTGGGTTCTGTCAAATGAAATAATCCGATATCAACAAGATAGAACATCCGGTTAAATGAGAAAGTACCACCACATATCATCAAAAAGATCCAATTTACCTCCTAACAAGCTCTGTATGGATATCAAGATCGTTCTGCAATCATAGGCGGACGACCACATTTCCTAGGTCGGAGGACAGGAGATATCATGAGTAAAAAGTATAGTACACCGCATTAGCATGGTAGAAGTTTCCGAATAGTAAAGCTAAACAGCAGAGTACCTGAAGGATATCCAAACAAATGTTGCCACATTGATCAATATTTGGATGGAAGCATGGAGTTTCAAACTTAACCAGTGGTGGCTTGAATGGATAGTCCAATGGGAACTTCAGAGAAAGCTTGTACGACAAGCCTTCATAAGGAGTTCCTTTGCTTCCCTCGATTGTACCAATCCAAGAGAAGATATTTTCACCTTCAGGAAATGCTGATACTCCAGTATCTCCACTCATCTGTGGATCGAAAAAACTATCAGATACCGACATACGAATATTGATACTGGAGAAGGACTCAAAACCGCAAAAAGTTCTCTATCGAGTCTCCAAATCCATGCTAAAGAAAATTAATTCACCGCAAAGAGTTCTCTTTTGCATTAGCACATACTATCAGTAATTAAATATCCTTAGAGGGTCACACACATGGAGAATATATTAATCCATATAGCATTACCCACAGGAATAACAAGCAAAGAAAATATTAATCCATATAACAAAATTTTGATGCTTCATGTTTAAATGATCAAATTGATTTCAATTCAAAACATGATTAGCCTTTATCAAAAGCTTCATAAGTAACTTCAGAACTTCTAGATCCAGTTAGCAGAAAACAGGCACTACAGACATAGAGTATCCTGATAATTGATAACAGACCAGAACAAAGAAGGCCAGGAGTTTTAGCCATCAACAACAAAGCGAAACCAAATGCAGAAAGAAACCCTAATGGGATTGGGATTTAATTAAATGTAAGTAAAGGAGGATTCCCAAGTTCCTGTGGAAGTAACGATCGATCGATCGATCGGTCAAACGGCAAATTCATACATCCCATATCACGAAACTAAAGCTACATGAAAGATGCTGCAACTCTTGAATTTAAATCTACCTTTGCATCATTTGTAATCTATGACGACAACATATCATCTTCGATCTACAGAGAATAAAGAGATCGACAGAATTACGCACTAGAGAAGAAAACACACCATAAGAGCCATCAACTCCTTCTGAAGCCTGCGAGGAGAAACGTCAATCGGGAACCGATCTAATCATTAAAAAAGAACCCCTAAACAAAGCAAAGAAACAATTCAGAGGAACGAAGAGAGCGAGGGAGGGTTCGGATGGACCTCTGGGAGACGGAGGCGGTGTCGACGGGATTAGGCGGAGGCTTGGGCTGCTTGGAGGAGGGCGCCGGCGAGGGCGGCGGGGGGGACGCGTTGTCCACGTTCCGAACCTCCATCCCTGTCCCGTCTCCTCACGAGATCGAGGGGAGAGTCGACGCGATGAGATTGAGTGATTGCTTTAGGAGGAGAAAGGGGAAGAATTGCGATCGAAAGGGCGAGAGGAGATCAAATAGGATTTGGGAGGAGGAGGGGGTGGGAAGGGAAGCGAAGGCACGACACCTACTACACGTCTTGAAGTCGAGGAGGGAGAGGTGTTCCCGTAGGTAGGCCTCATGGGCTCCGCCACCACGTGGTGTTTCACCTCATCAATGGACTGGGCCCACCTGAGCGCCTTCCTCTTGTCAAACCCATCCGTTTCTTTACCGCTTTTATTTGGATATTCATTCTTTTGATTCTCATACATTTCAATTGATTTTTCAATCAGATCTGAGATTGGAAATTATAATTTCCATCATTTGATTCTTTAAATTGATTTTTCAATGACAACTGAGATTGCAAATTATAATTTCCACTATTTGATTCTTATAAACTTCAATTGATTTTTCAATCAGATCTTAGATTGAAATTTATAATTTCCATTATGTGATTCTTATAAATTTTAATTGAATTTTAGATTGCAAATTATAATTTCCACTGTTTGATTCTTATGAATTCCAATTGATTTTTCAATCAGATCTTAGATTGCAAATTATAATTTTCATTATTTAATTCTTAGAAATTTCAATTGATTTTTCAATCAGATCAATTTTCTCAAACTTGTCAAGTTAACATGGTTTATCCAATTATAATAAACCATGGTAGTTCAACAAGTCGAGTTTGACTACTTATAACTTTCGGTAATGGCTCCTCTAAATTTATATTAAATTCTACAATAAAGCCACATTTATATTCCATCGACTTATGAAGTTTATGAAACCCATAAGTAACAACTAAATTTTGCAATGAAGTTCTAATGGTGACAAGATTATCCGCATCCAACCAAAAAAAATATGTTATACTTATTTACGAGGAGGAAATTGAAGAGGAGGTAAAAGCAAGCATTAATATATATTCATCATGAGATCTAATATGCCAACATGAATCTTAATCGATTAATAATAATAAAAAATTATATAATTGATCTCAAATAGTTAAGACTGAGTCAAATCAATTTGCACCATATGGGATCAACATTTACATTGACTCTAACTGATTCCGACATGACCCAAACAGACATAGGCCCATGTGTTGTGTTGGTCCAAGACATCCACAAATGGGAGGTTGCCTAATTAGTCGACTCGGCTTCCATTTTATGTGATTTCTTATTGTGAATCTTACACGAGCTCATCCGTTCACAGAAGTGACCGAGCTGTATCACCTGACGTGTCGATCCCTCGGCTCTCTCCCGTCGCATCCGACGGCCCCACTCACAGCCGCCCGTCACCTATTCGGAAATGGTCCACCAACAGTGTGCCAGAACAGATGCGTGTCGCTCGGCCACAGCCGCGCCTCCGTTGCCTCGCGTCGTCGTCGTCTTCCTCCAAGGAAGTCATTCACGAGGAGGAAGAGGAGGAGAGGAGATCGAGAGACGTAGAAGATGGTATCGGACGAGATCCCGAACCCTAATTTTAGTCCATATCCGAGCCCTAACCCTAACCCTAACCCTAACCCTAACCCCGGCAACGATCGAGACCCTCTCATCGATCGGAGGCCTAAGCGAAAGAGGAATCTTCCCGGAACCCCAGGCAAAACCCTTGTCTTTTTCTTGATTTCTTGATCGATTCATCGATTAAAAGCTTACATGTTCCGGAGCGTTGCAGATCCGGAGGCGGAGGTGATCGCGCTGTCGCCGGGGACGCTGCTGGCGGTGAGCAGCTTCGTCTGCGAGGTCTGCGGCAAGGAGTTCCGGCGGGATCAGAACCTCCAGATACACCGCCGCGGGCACAACCTGCCGTGGAACTTCGCGGCGAAGAAGGCATCGTCGGACGAGGCGGCGGCGACGGCGAGGCGGCGGGTGTACGTGTGCCCGGAGGCGAGCTGTGTGTACCACGACCCGTCCCGGGCGCTCGGGGACCTCACGGGGATCAAGAAGCACTACAGCCGGAAGCACGGGGAGAAGAAGTGGGAGTGCGAGCGGTGCTCCAAGAAGTACGCCGTCCGGGCGGACTGGAAAGCGCACACCAAGATCTGCGGCACCCGGGAGTACGAGTGTCACTGCGGCACCCTCTTCGCCAGGTAAACGAACGCCTCGCTCAAACTCGCTTCGTCCGCGGGAGGATGATATGGTTAGTTGGCGGTGGAAGCAGGAAGGACAGCTTGTTGGCCCACCAAGCGGCGTGCGAGGCGACGGCGACGACGACGACAACGACAACGGCGGAGGAGACGGAGGCGAGCACTGTGAATAGGGAGCTGTTGTTTCCGAGCTTGTGGGGGCGGTCGACAGAGCGAGCAGGGAACAAAGGCGGCTGATTTAGTTCCGTGGCTCGGATGCATAGGCTCAGGGCATTGGGTGCAGAATGCAACCCATCTTGGAATAGATTTGATGCCGATACATGACGAGATACAACTTGAACAATCTGGTATACTTTTATTTGGTGAGTCATGTTGAATGACAACGGCGAATTATCTCATACATTCCGATCTTTATTTTTTTTAAAAAAAAATTATATTAAAATTTTTATATTTATAAAAATATAATACATCGATTCAGTCGACTGAAATATCTTATATATTCAGTGATAAACTGAAATAAGACAGAATCACTGAAGAAAAATAAGTTTAAATATTTTATTTTCATAAATATAATAATATGAATATATTTCTTAAATATAAATATTAAAATATTAAAATATTAAAAATAATTAATTAAAAAAATAATTAGCCTTAGATGATAAACATTAAGAATAATATTTTTTTTTCACAATATATAATTTTTAATTATTTTATTTTGTATACTTAGACTATTTTTATGGAATCTTTTTTCGGTTTAATTCAAATAAATATTCTCATTTTAGAGATGATGATAACCCTCTTGACATATGCATATACTATTCTGGAGAGCCTTTAGGAAGCACAAAAAAATGGAAGAAACAACAGCAGTTCAAATTGTCATCACATGGCACACAAATCTTCTTCACTTCATACCAGAGGAAAATATATAAAATAATTAAAGATGGTATGATCATACTCAGCATCATAAAAGCAATACTTGCATAAGATGAGCAACTATCTTTTGTCATCATGCTATGCAATAACAACTGCATTAAACATCTGAAACAGTCTCTAGGATTCATTCCAAGTTTTGTTCAATTTTGAAGATGGTTTTGTTTGAATGTAACACAACAACAACAAGTTTTTAGGATGTTTGAATGTAACATATTAACTAAAGAGAAATATGATCCACCAAAGTTTTCTTCTATATGAAACTAAACATAAAGAGATACCTTTGGATATATTAGGAAGCAAGAATCTATGCATAAGATAGTTCTTCTGACCATATTGGAAGCTAAGCAGAGAATACTATCTCACAGTTAACTATTTCTGGGCACTCCCACTCCACATCAACAATCAAAAAGATAAATAACATGCAGATACCTCTTGGAATATAAAAGTTATATTATCATGAAGATAGCAATTGCTTATTTTAGCTGCAAGAACACTACTTTGAACTAATAGCTATATCTACCTCGACGGCAAGTACTAGAAATGAGTAAAAAGGTGACGAAATTTGTAGGAAGATAAATTGGATCAAAATTGGCAAAAGAAAATGGTATTCTTCTGAGTACCGAATCGACAGTAATGAACATTGCACTGCCCTTCTCCATGAATCTGTATGGAATAGTATTGACGAGTCAGATATAAGCAAGCTGTTTGGTCAGATCATCACTAACTTCAATTTTTTCGAAGCTTTCCAAGATTAGTAAGCATAAATTTCTTCTGTTAGTGACTAAAACATTAACATGACAACTGTGCCTTACAACTTTTCCACAACACCCAACTATATAATGAACAAAAATTTCCGGTTCTTTTAGAAAATGGAACATAGACTCTAAACAAATTTGCAAGCATGAGCAACATGGCCTCTCAAGATCCTTGAACTCACCAGATTTTAAAAGCCACTTAAACCTCCTTAACTTTCAAAAGGTTTTCATGAAATCGTACACCAATCAGATTGCTAACAAGATGATAAAACATCTTATTTTTCTTTGGCATGCCAAAGAAACTTCCAGCGGTGCATTTGATGTAGGACACCGAGTGCATTACAGCCCACATCCTAAGTCTACCCAGATCGGACATTATTGAAGCAGTACAGCCAAAATTAAGCATTGCAATTACTCTTTTCTCTCAGCTAGAATATAGTAACTACTGTGTAGCCACAGTGGTCATCGTTATACCATTTAATACTGGACTGGTTTAAGAGTCTAATAAATGAATGACTTGCACAAGGAAGATACACATACAACACAGTCTGTGGGTCTGGGCATGAAGTCCATGAAACAATGCTCATTTCTAAAACAACATGCAACAACAAGCAAGAACAAACTCTACACAGAATCAAGTCTTAAGCCAACATTTAAATCACAAACTGCCACAGCTGAATTGGAGATGAATAAAAACTATCATCCTAAAAAATCTCAAGCTTGTCCAAAATAAGGGATCTTCGAAAGAGTGAGCCAAATAATCCAGCTAACATCCTTAGACAACTCAACACTGAGTCCCATTTACCAAATATGTTTGGTAGGGTAAATGTCTTTAGGCTATATCATTGGAATTGAGTTCTTGAAGTCAGAATATTATTAGTGTCACCAATTCTATCCTACATTTCCGACTTTTAAGCTGTCTATAGCCCTTTCCGCTCTGAAAAGCTAGAGCTAGCAAATGCTCCCCACCTTGTAAACTTTATCAGGTTCTTGAGAACTTGGAGGAAATAACAAAAAAGAAAAAACACAAGCAAGTCATTGTCATCCATCAAATAATCTTAGTTGTTATCAAATTAATCTCTTTGTCTTCCAATTACATGAATTGAATCTTATCTTCAGCTTCATTAATACTCTCCAAAATGAGGCCTCAAGAAGATCCCTCAGACAATCCAGGGTGACATCACTTTCTTTTCCATAGTAGCAGTGCCCAGCTAATCTTGGCACAAAGGTAAAACTAGCTCGGCCGAGCAATTTGAGGCAGAAACCCCATTTACGAAGGTTGAGGGTTCGAAGCCTCATTCGATACCTTTTTACGAATCATCAAATGCTTGATTTACATGTTTTTTGAAGGTTTAATCATCCACGAGTGTTATGTAATTGACAAAGAGCTGATATATGTATGAACAATCTTTTGCTTGTATATGTATGAACAATGTGTATGAACAAAGAGCCGAAATATGTATGAACAATCTCAGAAAGAGAACATGCAATCTAATATATGAGCAAATTAATGCGAGGACAGGAACGATAAGCTTAGTGCAAAAGATCAGAGCCTACGAAGAGATGAGACTCCATTTCGGAAGTACTCGTTCTTCAAACCCTCGGATCAAAACAACACGAGATAGAATCAATCAAAAAGCGGAAAGACAAAAGGAAAGCGATCACGAACTGTTACACAGTTTTCTCCAGCGTATGCCGATAGATCGGAGGTCGGCGGATCAAGTGCCGCCGGAGGAGCGGTAGCGGTAGAGCTTGCCGAAGACGTGGAGGGCGGTGACGAAGCCGATGAAGCAGAGACTCATCACCAAGACGACCGTGGGCGTCATCTTGAGCCCGGGGGCGTCGTCGGTGTAGAAGCGCAGCATGTTGCTCCCCCCGCCGCCGCCGCCGCCGCCTCCGAACCCCCCGGCGGAGCCGCCGCCACCCAGCCTCCGCCTCCGCATCCCCGCCGCCGCCGCGGGCGTCCCACGAGGCCCCACCGTGGCCGGCCGTGCCCCACCCCCCGCCGACGACGCCGTCTGCGACTGCGAGCTTCCCCTCGCCATCCCACCGCGAGATCGGTAGATCGAAGAAATCAAAACACGCCAGAAAAGGTAACCGGAAAAACCTAGGCTTCTTCTTCTTCTTTTAATTTCCGTTTTTGGCGAAAGATTACCCGTTTCCCAACCCACGTGAAGCGTCACTGTCCACTTGGATGATCACATGTCCTGGGTCCCACAGGAGCTCATATCTCCCCCAGTCACCACGCGGGTCGCGCTGCCGGTCACGTTCGAAGGGTAAGAAAAAGAATTGGCTTATAAGGATGAGAATGCCATCTTGAGTGATCCATTAATGAGCATTCATCAGCACTAACAAATCATGTTATCTTATCAACAACACATCTGGGTAGGCAAGAAGTGTTTGGTTTCAGTCCTCAAATCATGTGGCATAATGATTCACATTCAATGTGTTATCTGCTTTCATGAATAAAAGAAAGTAATGGCTTATGAGTTGGTTCATCAACTTGCCTCCCATAATATGGTCATCCAAACCGCTGCAATGCCTAATCATATCAAACAATGCTTCCAAGATATCAAAATGAGAAACTACAAAGGATACAATGAATGCAACATTGACAAGTAATTTATAATTTGAATAAAGTGAGAAATTATTTCTTCCTCCAACTGGTGATTGTAGTTTTTGTTCTGGAGAAACTGTAAAGTAAACAGCAATAAATTGACTGCAACTGATACTATTGTTTGCAGTGACAAAAACAGTGTATCCAAGGACACACAACTAAGCACAATAGTAAGAAATTACAACTTGAATGTTGCTGCATTTTGATATTGATGTGCCAGTTTCCTACATATGCATCTGATACAGCAAGATTTAGCTGCTTGTGAGGATCATAGCAAGAAAGCCTATTCAACTAGTTTGATGAATCCAATATCCTTTGAGACCCTGTGCCTCAATGCCTTGTTGTAAGCTATATAGTTCATGTTATGTGAACATTGCCCAAACTCATATCATGCATCCTTAACAAACAACACATGTTATCTCAGAATATTTTTTATCATATGTCTATCTAATGATATAAACTTCTTGGAAATAAAATGATACAGTCATAAAAGGACATCATAGTTCTGAGCAATGGACTCTCAGTGAATTTGTTTCTGAAAATCTAATAAATCAATCATAGTAGGATAAATACGTTTACTTCTCACCTTTTACCATCAACCTTCTTTTTCTTCCATTATCACTATACCTTTATCCTTTATGAGCAATTTGCTGGAATCAGGGATGTCATCTTCAAGTCATGTAAGCAGATGATTCATGGTATATTTGATCCATGAAACGGTATGATTTTTCTGAGAAATGATGGAGTTGCTAGTAGAAATTTAATAAAGGCAGCATGTTTCATACAGTAAATCGCCGAGTGCAATTCCATCGAGAGATTAGATTTCTTCGTGACATGCTAATAAATACAAATGTAATACCCTTTATCGCTGCTCCTAATATTTATTTTCTGGCCAACCTTAATTGACACCTGATGGTACATTGGTTGCTAAAAATTTCAATAACCTAAGAAGAGTACCAATCGAATCAAAAGAGTTACAATGTGAAAAGAATATATTAATCATGGATTCTATAATTTTGCAGATTTGCTCCACTTAATCTTCTGTATATGATTGCCTGGTCAGTCATGCTCTGTGGTTACCTTGGCATGGGGCGGTTCTTTAGGAATTGTCTAAATAGTATTATAGCTTGTCGAGGGTGATGAAGAGGGACTTCATGCCCTGCTCCCATAATGGTCACAAATGTCAAACCTTTGTAAACTTGGCTCCATCCACCAACCTGTCAAACGATGTAGCATAGAGTTGAAAGCAAAAACATCTTGATTAGTAATTAGACGGATTCATTCAAGTATATGTTGGTGCCACAATCAACATTGTAAAGAAGGATTTTCTCCAACTGACCTTTCCTTTGTCATACCAAGGATACCAACTTATTAGGGTTTGGAGGTTAAGAGCATCAATGGAGTATCTAGTTGCAGTCACAGGTACCACCGCGTCCGTGTCTCCACTGCCAAGGAAGCACATGAAGGAGAAGCAACAGGACGAATGAGGAACATGAAAAAGATAAAAGCAATGTAATATCAGGAGCAGAGATCGTACAAATTGACACTTCAGAAGCAATTTGAAGAATCTTATTGATCATGAAATTAGCTTCATTCTTCTCTAGCACCAAGGAGAGATTTTGTGATTGGTTAGTCATAGCTGTTGCTTGTTTCTAGAAAAATACTGGTATCATGATTATATGTTGTTCATTCCCATAGTATTCGAGCTTTCTAAGTTCCTTTTTTTTTTTTTACTTCCGCGTGAAGGGACAATAATTTTTTTTATCCTAAATCAGAAGGTTGATTTTAAAAGTCCATGTATTGCATATTCTCTTGGCACGGGAGATATATCATACTGATATTATAGCTTCAACCACTCATCATACAAGCATCCTAAAGGATAAGTCTTATATAATTAACATATATCTCATAGTGTGGAAAGCACTTCTGCCAAAGTGCATATTATCAGCAGTCAGTACTGAATATATGATGGTGATTTGCAGTATCACGGAAGGCTGGTAAAAGTAGGACATTGTGGGCAGGATCTGAGGAATATACCTGGAACATAGTTTTAAAGTTGCAATTCTAACTCTAGCTCCACAGAAAAGAGAAATGTTTGTGTGCAGTCTTGTGAGCATCTTCCAACTTAAGCTTGAAATAAAATTTATTTGGCAGGTTTAATATGTCTTATAAAAACTTTTTTGAATGAAAAGATAGATCCATTGGGTTCTATTGACAGATTTCTTCAATAAAAGTTGCTATATACACATATATGTAATATATTTCAATTAATCATCCTTGTATTTTGCAATTTAAGCATCAACTGCTATGAAGGATAATGAATTATTATGTTCAACAAATGAATGTTGACATATAATAATTGTCAAAACAAAAGGAAGAAAAAAAACTGTTATATAGAAAACCTCAAACTGCATACAGAAGGATTTTCAAGCTGAATTAAGAGAAAGCAGCTAGTTCTTTTCAGTCTGCCATACGGAACTGAATTAAGTATTATAAAGAGATTTTTTCTGGCTAAATATATAGAACTGAAGTATATGTTCAGATAAAATACAAAAAAAAGAATAAAATACTTTGGATGTATTTCCACCTCAGTCTTACATATGTTCCAAGTAAAGCAAGCTTCAATCTACTTGTTATATATAACTCGGCAACTGTCATCCTCAATCAGACTAAATAATTTATTTTTCTTATTGATTTAGTGAAAGTTACACTACCATTGGTACCTGGAAAAGCCTGTGACTCGTACAAATATATTTCAAATACCAGACAAGGTTCAATAATTTAGGAATTAATCTCAAGACTAGATGCAAGAAAATTATGTTGTAAGAAAGAAAATGTACCTGAACATCCATATTCTTAGACCAGCTGCAATTAACTCCTGATAAATAGGAAGCATGGACCTAGGAGAATCTGCCCAATAGTTTCCTACAATATCACTGACGATGGAGGTAAACATATATGTTAGTTGTCACTGAATCAAACACCACTATTTGAATGTTCATGAGATAAAAGTCAGACAAATCAAATTTTATTCATGATATATGAAAAACCTGCATGTATCCCAAGGATATTGAATTCCTGTAACGTTTGCATGGAGCGCTCTCTGCACTTCGGGACGATTGTAGTAAACCTTGGCGTATCTGTCGGTGCAGGGATCATATGCTCTTGACATCCAAGGCTGAATAGTACAGATGAGAAATATAAACATGTGTGATAGCCCAAAGTTCGTATTTAAGCATGTATATAGCCTAAACATGTGACTAACCATGAAGAGAAATGTAATTGAGAACAAAACTGATATTCAAAGTGCACAGACGTTGATCTGCCTATTTGCCTTTGGATCAATCAATCTTTACCAATTTTAAACATGCATTTAGCTTTTGGAGACCTCCAAATGCGATAGTCAAAAAAGATAAAATAATTAATGTTAGTGATACGAGGAAAGGTAGAGGAAGACTTAAAAACTTTAATAGAAATTATAAATAAACATTTTAAGTACTATGAACTTAACTAAACATGTAGCTTTTTACATATCTCAATGGCGACAAAAGATCTGTGTAGTCGACTCCAGACAATTGGGACTATAGGCTTTGTTGTTGTTGTTGTTGTTGTTGTTGTATTTAGCTTTATTAGCAAGATTCACATGATAAATATAAAAGCCTTTAATTGTCAAATAATCACATCCATACTCATACTATATGATTTGCAAGACAAGGAATGTTGCGGTGCTTGAAATCTTACATAGCGACCATTTAGGCTACTTTTAAGAGACCTAGATGAATTGCAAGGTTGAGTATATATGCTATAGGGATCGATATTGCCCTGTTCCGCACTGGCAGCATTCAGGTTCTTCACGCACTCAACCGAAGGATGCTCTGAGGATTGGAGATTGCATGTGGCATTCAGATCATGGTAGGTGCCATCGGAGATCAGGCCATGCGTCCACCAGTACTCAAATGTACCCAAATAATCATGGTAATCATCAGTAACAGCATTGCCCACCTGAAATCACACATATTCATTATATCAATATATATATTTGTGTGTGTGTGTGTGTGTGTAAATGAATAATAGAATGCACTTGATGAAGATTTTGAATAATACCATGAACCCTTTCAAATTAATGAAGGGGTTCTGAATCCCTTTATTTCTCCTGTAGATAAGCTGGGACAACTGAGGAACATAATGCCCTGAAATCAAATGAGATCACAATAGCTCAAGTGAGATCTCCTCAACACACTGCCGAATGCTAAGAGATCCATTCCGAGTCAATACCTGCATAACTCTCTCCTGCTATGTAGAAATCTCTGTACTTGTACTGAGGAAACCTCTGAAACCAGTCCACCAGAAAAGCATGTGCATCCATCGCTACAATGAAATTAATGACAAAGATCAAGAAAGATTAAATCAAATAGCCCTAAATTGTTCATTACCAACAAGATCACCCCATCGTGTAATCACAACCTGTCCTCATGTCACCAGCAGTGTACAGATCCATGGATGTGTTGGAGTACGAGAAGCCGACGCCCGCAGGAGACTCCAAGAACAGCAAGTTCGCCACTGCAAAACCACCCACCAGTTCGAGGAACAAATCAAACCCTAAACTCGACGGATCAGTCGATCAAACGAACAAACATGATCACCATTATTCCAAGCGTAAGGATTGACGTCAAGAGTCCAGCCATCGGGGCGGATGCGAAAGGGCCCGATCTCCTCGGAAGCGCCGTAGCCGACGGACGAGCATCCGGGTCCGCCGTTGAGCCAGAGCACGAGGGGGGCAGGCTGGGCAGCGGGCGGCGCCTCGACGAGCCAGTAGAAGAGGGCGCGGCCGCGGCGGGGATCGACGGTGACGTAGCCGGAGTACTGCGCGAAGGCGACGTCCGGCTGGCCGGGCAGCTGGCCGATCCGGTCGCTCTCCTGGTCCGCCGACAGCCCGCATCTCAGCTGAACCGACAGCGACAGCAGCAGCCACAGCATCGGCGACATGCCTGTAAGGGTCGAGATCCCCATTGGCCGTGGCTCGCGGTGAGATCCAAAGGAGGCAGGGAATTTAAGGACGGGGAGGGAGTGGTGGGGGCAGTGAAGACAGTTGACATTCTCACGATGGCCACAAAAGAGCGATGGATTCCTCACCCCAACCCATGATGGCCACGAGATCTGTTGCCACTCCGCTTTTGTTTGGGCGACAAGGAAGCGGAGCACATGCAGAAGGTTGCCATCGGTGGCGGTGGCAGTAGGAAACCTCTCCGAAGCTCTGTCAGAGAGGCATTCACTGCTCGAGCAGTGACAAAGGTGGGAGAAGCAGACAAATGCTGACGTCACTCATCACCGACCCTGAAATATTAATGACATGATTAGAACGATAAGACAAAATTAAAATTAAACTTAATGATAATAATTAACGACCCCGACTCGCTCATTCTCTTCTACCCAATCAGTATGCACGTACGAATCGATGAGAAGAAGAAACATTGCAGCTGATGCTTGCTGACCGCAGAAGACCGAGCTCGGTGAAGTGTCACGCCGTCCATGATCCATCCCGCTGAAACCATTGGCAGGGAGAAGGGATGGACTCAGCATCGGAGTGCTACCTTCGCAGGAGAGACGACACCGCTTGCCGTCCTGAACCCTCTTAGTTCGGGAAGATGACGGCGGTGTCATTTGCTGCGCAGGTAGCGTCGCTGCTGCCCGCATCGACTTGGTTCTCCGGTGAGCAAGTTTATGGATCTCGTGCTGATCGTACGGCTGTGTTCATCATTTAGCTACCACTGGTATGGTTCATCGTAGGTGCGGCATCAGCATGGTTCTTGGATGTCTCCATGAAATATGCTGCTAACTGTGATGAACTGATGGGAATTAGGCAGGTGGCCAGGCAGCAATCTGGCCGAGAGTGTCAAGGAAATAGCAGGGATAGATGAGGAATGATTCATGCTTACGTTGCATTGTGAACAATTGATGGACACTGTAACTTCTCTTGCACCACAAAAGACTGATAGCAAAGAAGTAATTTGAACTCCGAAGCAGCTCTTCAAACAAATGAATGGCAGGGAACAGATCACGAACAGCTCCGACACAAAATAGCATGCCTTCAAGGATTTTTAAGGCCTAAGTTCTTCTTTACAGAAGTGCAAAAGGTTCACTTTGCTGATAAAATAGTATCAGATGGCAAACTATTAGCCTTCGTGTATTCCACAAGAAAAAGTTTTGTCGTTTCCATCGTCTTTGTATGGTCTTTCCTGCTCTGTCCATATGCTACAATGATGGATTAATTTGGAGCAACAATGTAGGAAGCCAACAACTGGGAACACCTGGGAGGTCAGTGTCTTTAGCTCCTGCTTCATAACCACAACAGCATCTCTTAGAAGCATGCAGATAGCATTTATGAAGTGAACCAGCTTCAGAAATGTAGGTTCCTAAAAGCTCACCAGCCAATAAAATATTGAGCCAAACAGTTGGTTCTCTTACAGTTGACACTCATGGATAGCGGGATCTCTAAAAGACTCCTCTGTCTGGGAGGGGAAGGGAAACAGATGTTGGAGAAAACATCAGAGCAATGGATACAAACATCAAGTCAGATTCTGACAGACAAACTCTTTCACAAGCATCATCAAGGCAACCCACATATTGCCTGTGCCTTCGATCAAAAGCCAAAGCACATTCACTAACACACACACTAGAAAGCTAAGAACCCTAGGCTACAAAACAAACAAGCCATATCAACAACAATGAACCCAACTCTCAATAACACACGTACACACATACAGGGCATACCACCAAGACTCCCCCATTGTTGTTGAACCAACTTAATTCTCGACTGATTGTTCCTCGTTATTCGTTGTTTTTATTCACTGGGGAAATGTCTACCTTAGGAGGCTCTGAATAGCGCCTAATCCTTGCTGCAGGAGATGATATACTGTTATCGTCGGCCATAGGAAAAGAAAGGCGTTTCTTTACTGAGCAAATAGATCTCTTCCCCGGAGTGTCAGCCATATCACTTTGTGGGCTATGGAATCGGGACCTGGCTCTAGCTGATTCTGTGGATGCCATGTAGCTTGGAATGGACTGTGAGCTCACCAGGCTCTCGTCATCTCTCGCTGATGACCCTGCAATGCTGTGCCTCCTTGGCCGCTCAGACTGAAAGCTGACCATGCTCCTCGAATCCTCATCTACCAAGCGTCGACCGCCTCTTGGACTCAGCGATATCTTTCTGGACCGTGGCTTAGATTGTGGTGTCATGGGTGACTGACGGCTGGGAGGTCGGCTCGATTTCCGAATTGCTGATGGGGTGCGTTCCAAGCTAGCGTCGCGGCGTTTCATTGTTTGTCCGATGAGACTGAAGGTGGCACTCCTTATGGAGTCATGATCATTGGTTTCTGTTATCCTGTGGTTCTCCCATGGCCTTGCTGCCATCCACCGTTCCAACCAGCTCCAACCCCATTGCGGATTCCTTGGGTCGGTGAATGCTGGAGTCAAGGATCTGGAAGAGCTCTTCCACTGTGCCAGAAAATGAATGAAATCATTACTGCAGTACATAATAGAGTACAAAATACTAGTAGGAAAGAAAATACATCAAAGAATGCCTAATACATAGATAATCATCGTGCTAGTGCAATGAAGAAACTTGAGAACTGGAATAGCAAGGACAATGAATATGCATTAAGGAGTTGAAATGGCCACTACCTGATGAGAAAATGCATAAGCTAGTGCCCTTTCTCTTCTTACAGCAGCTTCTTGTCTGTTCAGTAGATTTGCTTCGATTTTCTCTTTGGACCGAAGACTATCATCCCATTCTTCTTCGATCTGTAATTGAACATGGCAAATTCAGTTTGGACGAAAAGACAGCAATACAGGTTCAGGAGATGTGAAATGTGAGAACACATGGATAGATAACAGTTATGGTACCTCAACGTAGATTTGTAAAATATGTAAAATTGTACATATCATTATTAAGATAACTGCATAATCAGTGCAAGTGATAAATCTCTCTTTCCAAAATGATATCACATAACTTACTAGCAATGGATGTACAAACTAAATTCGTATGGCCAAATTGAAACCCTAGTTGTTTATTTTGTGCAGTTAGCTGTACAATGCATATTATTACTTGATAAGCACTTACCTTAGCTAATCGTCTTGGTGGAATGTAATTTTTTAGAGACTATCTAGTTAATTGATTGCTACATTGCAAAATTTATGATTAAAATGAAAAATAGCACATAATGTGCCCACATATTTTAACATAAAATAAGGTAAGTGCATAACTAAGGTTCAGAGATGTGTTATACGAGATTTTAACATAAAATGCACACTTACCTTCACTTTCTCTAGTTCCTTTTCATATTTTCGTTGGAGATGCCTCTGGAGAGCCTGGTTTTCCTCTGTCATTCTGATCCTCCTTGCACGTATCTGTATCTGAACTCTTGCCATTTTTTGCATGCAATGTAAGGTGTTATAGGTTTGAGACTTCACAGCATTTCCATCAACTAGTTTCTTCAACCTAAACAGTCCTCTCAGAACTCGCAATTCTCTTCTTGCCTTGACAAAATTTTCAACAAAAGACAACAGTTCAATCATCAACAATAACAGATCAGCGTAAGATAGCAAAAGAGAAATAAAAAAATGGCCTTCATTCACTGCCAAACTAGTTCATTCATGCTAGAGTGCATAACTCTCAGTAGCTCTAAATAGGTACATGACATTACTTGATGCTTGTGCACATGTGGCAGAACTATGCGCTTGGAGTAAACTAGCCTTGTCTTTGAATACACGAGTAATGGTTTACATTTCATGGTAACTTGATGCTTTCTTGCATTGTTTCAAAAGAAGATTATACCGTTCCATCAAGCAAGCAGTCCAAGCAACTGGCAGAAACTTCTGGAACTAAAAACCCAAACCATGTTACAGCTTACAAAAATTTGTCAAGCAAATTGGCATGCATAACTAAAGTGAAAAATAGCACATAGAATAGAAGTTTTCCAACATAATGTGCCCACAGTTTTGTACTAAATGCCATGTGCATACCACACATTTTAAGCACAACAATAATAAAACCGTAAGTCCCAACTATTTGGGATCGACTATATGGATCTTTTGTCAACATTGAGATCTATCAAAAGCCATATGTAAAAATTCATATGTTTATTTAAGCCACATTTTGAGCAATTAACTTTATATGATTGCCATTATCTAGTTAATAAATAATGAATTAAAATCCAATATCTTGCTGATCTTACTTTAGTTAAAACAAGCATAATAAACACAAAGCAGTTTACTAAACAGATGACCATTTACCACTAGCAAACTCAAACTAGAGTAGGAAAGTTATCAAAATTAGAAACCCTAAATATATAAAGTGAACAATAATAGCATGTCAAGATTCTTTGATTCTCAGATAAGGTGATATTTGCATGACATTCAGAAGGCAGTTCAGTTCATCCGAAAGTGAATAAATAACAAGATAACTTTCCCTTTTCTTTCTATGCATGATAGCACAGCTCAACCATTGTCCCCAGGGATGAATTTTGAAACCAAACAAATTGTACATTTGATAATGGAGGAAAAAGAGAAACAAGAAACTTTACCAGATACCCCCTGAAAGCAGTCTGGATCTTGATGGCTGCAACCTCATCTCTCGATTCACCTACGAGCCTAGTTGTTGAGGTGGTGAGGCAAACAACCTCTGCTGCAGCCTGAGCAGCGACAGCTGCAGCCTCTGCGGCAACAGCACTGGCAAGTGCCACCACCGAGTAAGCATGCTTGCTCTGTTCATCCCCCTTCTCTGTCAGTTTAACCCCCTCAATGGGCGCCAGTGGCAGTGATTGAGCAGCATCATGAGCAGTAGTCTCCACTTCTTTTGCAGGGAGTGGATCGGAATGCTTGGATTTGCCATGACTCTTTCCATGATCTCCTTGACAGCAGTTGGGGATCACGGCACTCTTAACAACACTGAACCACTTCCCCTTTCTCCCCATCTCCACCTTCCTCCTCTTGGTCTACTGTACTCTCTACTAGATCTCTCCTAAGCTGCATAGAAACAAACAAGGACGATCAAAGCCTAATTCGGTGTTATCCCATCTCCGCCACAAACCACAAGAACCAGATTATCTGTGCCGTTAAGAACTTTTGTTTAGCATATCAGAGAAGATTTAAATTGGCGTTCCTACTCTCGTTGCAGTAACAAAGCTTTTCTGAAGGTGACATCTTTCCAAGAATAAACGGAACTATAGAAGAAATTTGACGAGGAGAACAAAATTGAAAAAATAAAAAGAGACTAAAAACCCAAAAAAAAAAATCTTTCTTTTTCTTTTGGGCCTCAAGGACGGAATTTTCCCAAAGATTTCATCTTTTACCCAGCTTCAGAAGAGACTAAATCACACCGGAAGCAACACGATAAGGAACTAGAAGCTAGCAAGCAAAAAAACAGAAAAAACATACCAAATTTCTCGTATAACTGAAGAAAAAAGGAACAGCAACGCCAAAATGATCAAGAACAGACTGTGGGGAGACAAAAAAAGAACTGGTAATCACAGTGGGAGAAGCTTTTCAGTATCACCATTACCTGGTACTGGTGGTGAAATAGCAGAAGCACCAAAGGTCCCCCCTTTCTTCCCAAGACGAAAACAGGCAGCGGAAAGAGATGAGGTCCAAGAAACAGGTTGGTGGCACGATCACGCGAAAGACCACGGAGAGAACCTGTTTTTCTCTCCACCTATCAGGCGAGAGGCGAGAGGCGAAAGTCCAGAAGCGAGAGTCGTGAGGAAGAAACGACACAAAAGACTAGATCTTGGACACTTGGACGAGGGCGCGAGGGGGGCACCCGGCCACCCCAGCCTGGTCCTCCCTCTCCAGCGGGGCCCACCTCCGCGGGAAGGCACGGGACCTACCGCCACCAGCCTTCCTCTCTTTGACAACAGCGAAAAGCTTTCGCTTTTGGAGCACCCTTCTCCATTCCTCTCGCTGTCCGAACCTTCTCCTCCTCACCTCAACCCCCTTGAAACCAATGTCCGATCTCGCTGGATGGGGCAACCGACCGGTGCGGTCAATAGCGCTCAACTGCTGCTTGCGTTGGGAGCTGACCCGCCCATGGATTTTGGCTCCCCTGTCCCGGCCGAGACAGCGGACCGTCACCCCACAAGACCCGGCGTGGGTGGCGGGCCCCGGCGGCGCGTGGGACTCTTGGAAGCGCCGTCGATCTGGAATCGACGGGGGACGGATGCGCGGGGGTCGAAGGCAAAGATTAGACGGGGGTCGCAAGTGGCTTTTGTGCGTCAAAAAGATGGGGTATAAAGCTGCTCTTCTGCTCTTTCCTTCATACAAAATTCCACTCTCGGAATCTTTATCTGCTCTCGCTTTCGACTCGGCCAATTCGAGCGTGAGGATGAAGCGCAGGGGCGGAGCGGACCGATTCGAGGCATGAAAAGTTTAAGGAGTGACGTCATCCTTGATGCCCCTAACCCAGGGGTCATGTATCACGTCTGTCGGACACCGGCATGACCATGAAAGTTTCCGTGGTGATGTAACCGGAAAAACCAACGGCTAGCTAACCAGTAAAGATCTTAACGGTTTATTTTCGTCGTTTATTCTTCATACTAATAATAATAATAATAATAATAATAATAATAATAGTTCAACGTTATGAGTTTTTCTCGTTTTCCTTTTTCTCATTTTTATATTTATTAAAGACAGCTCATTCTCTATATAGAAAAATTAAAATATTCTTAAAAAATAAATTTTCATCCAAATATAATTTAGACTAAACTGATGTGATATTATAATATTTTTGATAAAATCATAAAAAAATTTATTTATAGTAGTTTTGAATAGAGCTATAGAATTTCATTTTCGTCATTTATCCTTTGTATAAAAAAAAAACCTAACGATTATGGGGTTTTCTCATCTCCCTCTTCTCATATTTTACATTTATGAAAGATGGCTTATTCTCTTATAAAAAGATTAAAATATTTTTTAAATAAATTTTCATCTGAATCCAATTTAGGCAAAATTGATATGGTATTATACTGTTTTTTTAATAAATTCGTTATCTATTTTTTGCATTAAAAAAGACCCCAGCGACCATAGGTTTTTGTCGTTTGTCTCCCCTCCTTTCTATATTTATGAAAGATAGCTCATTCTCTTTATTAATGGATTTTAAAAAAATTTTAAAATAATTTTTCATATGAATCTGATTTAGACTAAAGTAATATGATATTATATTATTTTTATTTATAGTGTTTTTTAACAGAGTTATAGAATTTCGCCTTCATCTTTTATCCTGTGAATAAAAAAAATATATACTAAATGGCTATGGGTTTTTCTCGTCTCCCTCCCCTCATTTCTATATATATCAAAGATAACTTATTCTCTTTATAAAAATATTAAAATATTTTTTAAAAAAAATAAATTTTCTTCTAAATCCAATTTAGACTAAACTGATGTGATATTATATTTTTTGATAAAAATGATTAAAAAAATTATTTATAATATTTTTGAATGGAGTTATAGAATTTCATCTTCGCCAATTATCCTTTGTATTAAAAAAAAACTAATGGCTATGGGTTTTTCATGTCCCCCTCCCATCATGTATATATTTACTAAAGATTGCTCATCCTCTTTATAAAAAGAATAAAATATTTTTTAAAAAATAAAATATTTTTAAAAAATAATTTGTCATAAGAATCCAATTTAGACTAAATTAATGCAATATTATAATTTTTTTAATAAAATTATAAAATTTATTTATAGTATTTTTGAATAGAGTTATAGAATTTCGTCTTTGCTACTTATCCTGTGCATAAAAAAAAAAATCAACAGCTATGCGTGTTTCTCGTCTCTCTCTCCCCCCATTTCGATATTTATGAAAGAAAACTCATTCTCTTTGTAAAAAGATTAAAGTATTCTTAAAAAATAATTTTCATTGAAATCTAGTTAACTGATATGGTATTATATTATTTTTTTAACAAAATCATAAAAAAATTTATTTATAATATTTTTGAATGTAGTTATAGAATTTTGCCTTTCCCACTTATCCTTTATATTAAAAAAAAATCAATGGTTATAGGTTTTTCTTGCCTCCCTCCCCTTATTTCCATATTTATGAAAGCCAATTCATTCTCTTTATAAAAAAGATTAAATTTTTTTTCATCCAAATCGAATTTGGACTAATATTATTTTTAATAAAAATCATAAAATTTTTTATTAATAGTATTTTTGAATGGAGTTATGGGTGTTTTGACTTATAGCATTAAAAAAATATAATCTTATTAAAACCGTACTGTAATGAATTCGATTGAACCAATAACATTATAACTTTATTCAGAAATACAATAATCAATTATGTTTAACACCAAATCCGATTTAGCTTGTTTCAATAGAAACTCAAAAATTAAACCTATCAGCTGCTCTTAGATGGGACATTTTTATCGTTTTAAGAAGTATGAGCTCTTTTAGGCATTTTGGAAACGAAGGATGCTATTCATAAAAAAAAAAAATCCAAAACTTTGAGATTTTTCATCAACAATTATCCAAATAATTTTTATTTTTATTTAATTATCTATTAATACTTGGGATTTTATGATAACAACAATCTATATCATAAAATTCTTTGAAAAGCTCGAGCATCTACAGAAATCATATGAAATGGCTCAAATATTAAAAGTGATGAATTGATATTGGATGATGGATTATCCCAACAATAGATCAAAATATTTTATGAGAATAATTATTCTTCACATAATAGATGAATAGAAACTCCTATCACATTTATAACTATGCATGAAGTGTGCATGAAGTGATGTCTTTCATCCACTAACATAGGCCTTCCAGTAAAAGATAAATAGGATATATGACTATCTAGTTTTGCGGTATGCGAACCTTAAAAAAAAATTATTCTACTAGGAAAATAATATCCTCAATCATCATACATTTTATATGTAGATCTAAAAATTAATCAATGTTTTTTAAAAAAATTCATAGCAGACTTTTCAATTAAAAATTTTTAGATTCTTTAAACTAGAAGGTAGAAAAGTCTCACTTTCTTCATCGGCATAAATCATAACTGAATTGGCCAAATTTAATTAGAGTCAATCAGAATCACTCGAGACCAAACTTAGTTGAAGCTTACCGTGGATGAAACTCGGTTCAAACTAATTAGATAGTGATAGGGCACATTTAGGTACCACACCCTTTAGCAGTAGTCCACAGCCACATTAGCACTGACAAGGAGCTTCAAAGTCGATGTGATGGATTACGTTGGCACGATACCTCGAACTCGGATGAGACGATCATCCTCCCACGATGTACAAGGCCGTGCAAGGTACATCGCACGATACGAAGCTGCTCCGAAAAGCTCGGGACGACATCGCTTGGTACAAAGCTACCTCAGAAAGCTCAGAACGATGCCGCGGGATATGAAGCTACTCCAGAAAGCTTGGGGCAGCGCCACTCAACACCAATCTATGCAGTTCAGTCGGTGCCCACACGGAAGATATGGGCTGGCCGCTCAAGGGGTCGACAGTCATTAATGGATCATGTATGACCGACCCCCGTGTGTAGGTATAAAGACCCACCACCTTGCCAATGCCTTAAGAGAAAAAAAAAACTTATCCACACAATGCTGATTTAAGCTTCAGAGGGATCGAGTTGAGAAATCCTTCCCTCAACCTTGACATGTGTGCAGGAATCCGATGAACATGCAACGAACCGCTTGCTAGGGGAGGAGATCACACTCAGGAGGTGAGTCTCCATCTCAACCCAACTCGATGCTTGCTTCCACCACTCAAGTCTCTGCTTGGGCAACCTTGCACATCCAGAGCCAGACCAAGCCATGCTGACTCTTCGGACACAGTGTAAAGGTTTACTAATATTTTGGTGCTAGAAGGAGGGTCCAATGTCACAAGATCATCCCCAACCGAACAACCTAGATGAACACCCTAGGGAAGAGACACTCATAACGTGCTCATCATTTGGGTTCAGAGGACAACTCCCACCTCCCCAAAACCTAGAAGGGAACGCCCCCGCTACAACCTCGAGCCACTATTGGCGACTGTTCACCGATCTCAAACTGTCACTCCCTGGGATCGCCATGGGACTACTCCTAGTTTCAGCCAAGGCATTCCTTAGCCTCACTCATTAAGTTCAAGCCTTAGCAGGGATGATGCAGACCATCATCCCCCTCATTCCTCAACTTCCCCAGTAGTCGACGTTGCCTTAACCGTCATAATGGGAACCATCGGCTCCTGCCCCTGCGCCACTACTAGCCCCTCAGCAATCTGGTGTTGAATCTCATATTTTGATGATGAAACTAATTGATTGTGTTTTATGGTCTAACTATGTTTTGAGTTACGTAGGTCTACTATTAATCAGGATTAGACAGTTGACGCTGGAGGAATTGACGTTGCACCGGAAGTGATCACGTTAGGATATTGGATGTCGAGCCAGAGGTTCGGTCGACAATCAGTAGGAGGCTTTAGATGTCGGACATTGGGCCAAGAAGAGCGGAGTTGCACCAAGGATATCGGGGTTACGGAGGTCAACCGTCGATTGGGCAACAAGCCGCAAGAGAGGACGATGCGTTGAAGAATCGGACGAAGCACCGACCAATGACATGCCGAGTAAATGAATGTCAATTCGCATTGTAATAATTGTCTAGATCGAAGTAGAGTTTTGTTTGTGTGTGTGCAGGATTAACTACGATGACGATGAAGATGTAAAGCAAAATAAAGTACCGGAAGACAAGGTTGATGGATCGTTGGGAGTTCAACGGAAGTCTGAAGATTCATTGGGAGTGCTGCCGGAATTGGTCGAGAACGAGTAGGGAGCTTGCCGAAGGGTTTTTGGAAGTTCACTGAAAGGTTCGTTGAAAGTTCGCAGAGCTTGCCAAGAAAGATCGGAGCTTGCTAAAGAAGCTCGTTGGAACTCACCAAGATCATTGTGAAGTCTGGGAGCTTGCCGAGAGTCCATAGAATAGTTTCCGAGGGTTCATTGGAAGACCATCAGAGGTTCGCCAGAAGCTCGCCGGAAGAAGTCTTGACTTGTTAGACTTTGTAATAGCTTAGGAAATATCTTTAATTTCATAGTTAATGCATAATTTGGTTTAGGATTAGGTGTTAATCCTATAAACCAAGTAGGGGTCAATTGGGCCCGATAGTGGATTAGTTTGGGCCGAGTTTAAGGCCCAACCAGTGAAGCTGAAAAGAGCTGGGTGGTGGCACCACCCAGTGGCTGAGTGCACAGGCGGTGGCATCGCCAGCACCGGGAAAATAAAAAAGTTTCAAATTTGGGCTCTAAATTTGGACTCCAAATTTGAATCCTCTTAAGGCCTATAAATACCTCTCTCATCCAAGGTTAAAATATACATAAAAACTGAAAAAGAAGAAGGGAAAACTTTGTTGAAATTGTGTCAAAACCTTTCCTTGTACTCTAAAGTGTGATCTAGCCTTAGAGAGGGTTAAGAGGTCTTGTAAGGATTATCTCCTAAGCTTGTCAAAAGGAGAGGTGCTGTAAGAGAGTTCATCCTCGCCCATTGGAAGGAGGATACCTAGTGGAAAGCTGGTGGCCTCAAGAGAAGAGGAATTGGGAGTGGACATAGGTTGTATGACCGAACCACTATAAAAATCTGGTTTGCATTTATGTTCTTGTTATTTACTTTGCTGTAAACCCTTTTCACTTAATTTGATGCTCTACTTCTCATCTTTACAAACATCTTTAAGTTAGAGCTTTTCTTATATGATTTCACCGATACGACTTTCATAATACGAAACGAAGTTTTCACCATACGAAGTTTCCGAAAGTTGTTTTAAATCGTCGAAAGTTTATCGTTATTTACTGCTGCACTAATTCACCCCCTCTCTTAGTGCCACTTGATCTCTAACAATTGGTATCAGAGCCATGTTATTTCTCATTCGGATTTACACCCGTAAGAAATGGCTCTTCATGGCTTTCAAGAGGGCTTTTTGATTTTTCGTCCATCGTTCTTTAATGGTTCGGACTACATATATTGGAAAACTCGAATGAGAGTTTTCTTGATTTCTTAAGATTTAAACTTATGGAATATTATTGAAAACGACTTTCAACTTCCTTCTAAAATGACGAACGAATGGTCGGACTTAGAGAAGAAATCATTTTCTTTAAATGCAAAAGCTATGAATGTCTTATTTTGCGCTTTGGACAAGAATGAGTTTAATCGGATTTCTATGTACGAAATGAGTTTAGCAAACTCTTGAAATCACGCACGAGGGAACTAGTAGAGTTAAAGACTCGAAAGTAAACCTCTTATTGTATGATTTTGAGCTTTTCCAAATGAAACCAAGCGAGACTATCGGTGATATATACACTCGTTTCACGGATGTTGTCAATAGTCTAAAAGCTCTTGGCAAATATGTTTCACAGATGTTGTCAATAGTCTAAAAGCTCTTGGCAAATATTTTTTAAACTTTGAACTCACTAACAAGATCTTAAGATCCCTTCCAAAAAGGTGGGATCCTAAAATAATGATGATATAAGAAACTAAAGATTTAAATGATTATTCTATTAAAGAACTCATTAGATCCTTAATGACATATGAAATGAGTTTCTTGGAACATATTAAACATGATGAACACATGAATCATCTTCCAAAGAATAGGAATGATTTGACACTTTGGACTATGAAATGTCACTTGAGTGATGAATCATGTGATGAGGGCACTATTGAGAACTTTGAACTTTGAACACTAAATCTTAATAAGTTCATTAAATAAAAATCTAAAATGAACAATGAACTTGAACGGAGGAAGAGGCCAAAGAAGAGGAAGGCACCCAAGGAAGAATCAAGTGACGAAACGATGAATTAGACTTTCACGAGTTTCAACAACAAGATAAGTAACTCACCCGAAATGCTTTTACCTTATTTTGAAATTATATAATCCTTTCATGAGCTACTTGATATAGTTGGTAGAAATTTTTTTTATGCTTTTTCTTTCTAGTAATTTTTGAAAATAAAAATATGAATGATGATTGTATGATTTGTGATAATGTTTGTACACCTAAAAGGGTTAACCCATGCATGTATATCTTAATGTTTTACATTGTCTGTAAACATAATGCTTGATAATTTTATAACATACATTAGTTTTTGAAGTAATGTTGATTTGACTCTATGTTTTGGATTAATGTGTTTTTGGTCTAATTGTTTTCATGATGAATTAAGATGACATTTTGAGATGATGAAATTTCATGTATATTTTTCATATCGGTTTTCGATCTTAAACATGATATATATCTATGTATGAATTTCTTGAAAGTCTTTTGATGATAGATGTGTATATCTTGATTATAATTTGAAAACTTTCATCTTGGATTAATAGGTCTTAATTATTTTTATTATGAAATTTATAAAATAATTTTAGCAAAAATTTAAGCATCGATCATCTTGTTATAACTAATGAAAGAAAGAATTAAAATGATTTTGATGATGTTTTCGTTTTTAAATATGATGCATGACATTTTCATATGAAAAATTTGAACATTCTTATGAAAGATCAAATCACTTAAATTGAAACTCATAAAGATGAGAAAATGCACTATCATGATGTTTGATGCATTTGATTTTAATGACGTAAATGATAAAACTTGTGTTTCGGATTTATACGATGATGTGTGAAATAAATTTAATTAAAATGAAACATATTATCATGTTGAATTGAATTTTTATAGGAAGATATCTTATGTGTAATGTGCTATATTTTTGGCTCTTGATGATCTATTTGGTGAGGTTTTCCCTTATGTCTTGAACTTTCATGTCTATCTCTATTTTACATTAAAAGGCAAAGACATACTTGTATGAAGATTCACATAAATTGAAATGCTATGTATTTTCTATCCTATTGAGATAAATGAACTCATTTCATGAATCTTCTGAATCTCATGAAAATAATCATAATCAATGTTTTGAAAATAAATATGTGTATTATATTTTTGGTCTTAACGATTTTTCTTGTAACTTACTTTTTGGATCTATATAAAAATATGAGCATACTCGTATGAAAACAATTTGCATGAAATGAAACACATAAAAATAAGAAAATGCACTATCATAATGTCTTATGCTTGATGTGCTTCATCTTGATGGTTTTTATGATGAAATTTACCTTTATGTCTTGAACTTTCATGATTGTCTCAATTTGATATTAAAAGACAAAGGAATGCTTATATGAACTAAATTATACTAAAAGAGATGCATGTTTCTTGAACATCTCTCTTTCTCTAAAGTTTTCGATTTTCTATGAAAGACAAGTGATAAATTCATTTATGATATTTTGTGAATCACTAAAATTATGAACAAGATTTTGATAATGCGTTAAAAGAATCACTTAATGCTTTTCTCATCTTATCGAGATTAATGATTTCATGATATCTTAAGAATTTCATAAATTATAAAAGTGATTTCGATGAATTGATTATGAGTTGATAATTTGAACTTTTCTCTGAAGTTTCAATACTACTTTGTATGCTTCATGACTTGGTGATTGAAATATTGATGTAGACTTTTGATGTATCACTTATCATGATTAATGTAAATTGCTAGCATTTTGAATCTCGAAAATGATTTTGATTTGATTATGTGTTTCAAGTTATCAAATTATTTTGAATGATTTTTTATAAGTGAATCATGAACTCTCTCTTAAATTCTTGACTTGAGATATTTTTATGTAAATTGAAATACTTTCCTCTATAATTGCTTCTTTTTATCATTTACCAAAGAGGACAATAATTCAAGTCTATTTATATCATGATCTTGATATCTTGATACTTATGTTTTTAAATATATTGAGTAATGAGAGTTTGAATGCATGAATCGATAATTTTTTATTCCTTACTCGAAATTTCTTTTTTATGATTTTGATTTCTTGGAACTATTTATTTGAAATTCTTTCCATAAAATCATGATCGTAATGAAAATTTCTATATATGAATCAAGATCGTGTTTGATCTCCTGAGACTTTCTCTTGTTATTCCCTAACAAAGAGACTTGTCAAAATGATTCATGAACCTTTTGATTTATGACTTTTGGATTCATGACTTAAGGTCGATGATTGAAACATTATATGCTAAAATTGATTTTTTTTTTAATGTTTCAATACTTCTTTGAATGCCTTATGTGATGATTCAAAATTGATGTAAAAGAAACATGCTTAATGATTGAATCATTGATTTATTCTTTTATCATGGCTTGAAAATGAAAGAAAAGAAAATATGTTAGCACTTGTAATCATGATTTGGTCCTTGATATTGATATGCTTTTATATATCATGATTCTTGGTTGCATGACATTTATCTTGAATTAAAAATTGATAAATATGAATCTTGATCTTGCTAAAAAGAAAGTTATGAATCATGAATGATATCTTTTGGTTTTGATCATTGTTGAATCATATTGATATCCTTCATGACATTATTTCTTTGCATTGTTATCTTATATGCATCATGTGATGATTGATATATTGATTGATGCAAATTTATAATTGATCATTTGTTCCTCCCTTCTTTTCGATAATGATAAAGGGGAAGTTAAATTGTTAGCTTGTGCATCAAGAGAGAAAAATTTGCTAGCTTAAACATTGAAAAGCAAAAAGTTTCTATCTCAAGAGGCAAAAATCTTGCTTAACTTCAATTTTTCAAACAAAAATTGCTTGCATTTTTTTTACAAATTATTGTTGAATCTCATGTAAGATTATTTGAAGTATTAATCCTCCCTTTCTTTTTGACAATTATAAAGGGGGAGAAAGTTTTTTCTAGCTTGCACCTTCAATGAAAAATTTGCTAGCTTACCTATCAATAGAAGCAAAAATGTAAAACTTAGAGAATTTGCAATCTTACATTTGCCATGCTTCTATGCTTAAATGTTATAATGAAAAGTTAGCTTGCATGTCTAAAATGATGTCGTTTTTGCTAGCTAGAACATGCAAATGAAGTAAAGAAAGTGCAACTTGCACATCTCAAGAAAAGAATGAAGAATTGCTATCTTGCTTATCTTTAGAAAGAATTTGGGATGTTATCATACAACTTGCATCATTTAAACCATCATTGCTATCTTGCTTATCTTTATATATTTGCATGATGGTTTAAATGTTTCTCTCAACTTGTGATATATGTTGCTTGGATTTGGGATAATCCAAGGTTTCTATCAATGGCATATTGATAGGGGGAGTTTGTGTTAAACTCTGGGGGGTTATGGTTAACTCCGTTGGTCATCAATTAGTTGTCATCATCAAAAAGGGAGAGATTGTTGAATCTTGGATTTTGATAATGAAACTAATTGATTGTGTTTTATGGTCTAACGGTGTTTTGAGTTACGCAGGTCTACTATCGATTAGGATTAGACAGTTGACGCTAGAGGAATTGACATTGCGTCAGAAGTGATCACGTTAGGATATTGGATGTCGAGCTGGAGGTTTGGTCGACAATCAATAGGAGGCTTCGGATGTCAGGCATCAGGCCAAGAAGAGCGGAGTTACACCAAGGATATCAGGGTTGTGTAGGTCAATCGCTGATTGGGCAACAAGCCGCAAGAGAGGATGAAACACCGAAGAACCAAACGAAGCGTCGACCAATGACGTCTTGAACGGCAAGAATGTCAATTCACGTTGTAATAATTATCTAAATCGAAGTAGAGTTTTGTTTGTGTGTGTGCAGGATTAACTACGATGATGATGATGATGTAAAGCGAAACAAAGTGCCGGAAGACAAGGTTGATAGATCATTGAGAGTTCGAGAGTTCGACGGAAGTCCGAAGATTCGTTGGGAGTGCTGTTGAGACTGGTCAAGAACAAGTAAGGAGCTTGCTGAAGGGTTTTCGGAAGTTTGCCGGAAGTTCATGAAGCTTGCCAAGAAAGATCGAAGCTTGCCAAAGAAGAGTTTTCGGGAGCTTGCCGGGAGTCCGCGGAATGGTTTCCGAGGGTTCGTTGGAAGACCGTCGGAGGTTCGCTGGAAGCTCGCCGGAAGAAGTCTTGACTTTTTGGACTTTATAATAGCTTAGGAAATGTCTTTAATTTCATAGTTAGTAAGTAATTTATTTTAGGATTAGGTGTTAATCCTATAAACCAAGTAGGGGCCAATTGGGCCTGATATCAAACTAGTTTGGGCTGAGTTTAAGGCCCAACCAGTGAAGTGAAAAGAGTGGCGGTGGCACCGCCAGTCGGGCGATGCTTTGCCGTGTCGAGTGCACAGTAGTGGCACCGCTTAGCTCTGTGATGGCACCGCCAAAGATCGGAAAAACAAAAAAGTTTTAAATTTGGGCTCCAAATTTGAATCCTCTTGAGGCCTATAAATACCTCTCTTATCCAAGGTTAAAACATACACAAAAACTGAAAAAGAAGAAGAGAAAACTTTGTTGAAATTATGTCAAAACCTTTTCTCTTATTCTAAAGTGTGATCTAGCCTTAGAGATGGTTAAGAGGCCTTGTAAGGATTATCTCCTAAGTCCATCAAAAGGAAAGGTGCTGTAAAGGAGTTTATCCTCGCCCATTGGAAGGAGGATACCTAATGGAAAGTCGATGGCCTCAAGAGAAGAAGAATCAGGAGTGGACGTAGGTCGTATGACCGAACCACTATAAAAATCTAATTTGCATTTATATTCTTGTTATTTACTTTGCTATAAACCCTTTCCACTTAATCTGATGCTCTACTTCTCATCTCTGCAAACATCTTTAAGTTAGAGCTTTTCTTATATGATTTCACCGATACGACTTTCATAATACGAAACAAAGTTTTCACCGTATAAAGTTTTCGAAAGTTGTTTTAAATCGTCGAAAATTTATTGTTCTTTACCACTGCACTAATTCACTCCCCCTCTCTTAGTGGCGCTCGTTGGCACAATGGATATTACTCCACCCAAAGAGCTGTTGGGGAATCTAAGGTCGAGACTGAAGCACAACACTCTGAATCTCTAACACTCCTACCTGAGCACCCTCGAGCCCGACATGCTCACATTTGACTCGACAAATTCTCTCTAGGCTCAGTTGTGCTCAATCAATCAGTGTCTTAATGAGCTTCAAAGGGAGTTTCACAAATCCAAGGAAGAGATCGACGAGGCCCCCTCGGGTGGGTCCCCTTTCATGTAGGAGATTCAAGACAAGCCGATGCCGTAAAACTTTTGCCTCCCCATGTTCGAGGCCTATGATGGCGGCTTCAACTTGACGAAATATGTCATTCCATTTTGGGCTCAGATGGCCCTACATGACACTTCGGATGCCTTGATGTGCCGAGTACTCCCCACTACTCTTCGAGGTCCAGCTCGGGTATGATACAGTCGGCTCAGGCCGACCTTAGTTGCATCCTTCGACCAACTAGCCAAGGAGTTCGAGCTCAACTTTTTAGCCAATGCACGCTCGAAGCCATCTACAGCCATGCTCCTCAGCCTCAGCTAGAAAGATGACGAGCCTCTCTCCCACTTCGTCACTTGTTTTGCTACTGAGATCCAAGGAGTCCCTAGTGCTTATCCTTCTCTGATAATGTAGGAGCCCGAGATCACCTTCCTAGCGAGTGAAATTGAGTACCCTAACCATGATGATGCATTAGTGATCTTGGTTAAGATTATCAATGCTTGGGTCAAAAGGATCATGGTGGAAATCGGGAGTTCTGCCGACATCCTATACTTTGATGCTTTCCATAAGCTCGACCTAGCCAAAGAAGACCTCACTCTGATGCCATCGACGCTCACCGGGTTCACGGGAGACTCCATCTCGCCCCTTAACACTACCATTATGCTAGTTTCTTTGGAGGAAGAACCTGTTAAATCTCGGATTTTAATAATGAAGTCAATTGGTGAATTATTTGTTCTAATCCATATTGTCGAGATAAGTGTACAGGATTAACTACAAGAGGATGAAAACATAAAGCGATTTACCAATGTCAAGTTTGCTGGGAGTTCGAGAAGTTACCGAAAGTCCGAAGGATCATCGAAAGAATTGCCGGAATCAACCAAGATAGAATTAGGGACTTGCCGAAGATTTCGGAAGTTCACCAGAAAAATTGTCAGAGGTTTGCGGAGATTACTGAGAAGGTTCGAAAGCTTGCCGAAGACTCATTGAATTCACCACGGAATCTGAGAGCTTGCTGGGACTACGTCGGAAGAAATCCGAAGGAGTGTCGGAAGTCCATCAGAATTTTATCGGAAAGCTCGTCAGAAGAAGACTTGAAGAATATCGGTTTAAATCACTTAGAATTATATTTTAATTTTATAGTTAGCACGTAATTAGGGTAAAAATTAGGAAATAATCATGTTTAAACCTAGTAGGGGCCAATCGGGCCCTTATTAGGCTGATTTGGGCTAAAAATATGGCCTATTCAGCTTTGCTAAATGGCCCAGGCGGTGGCACCGCCCAGTGGCCAAGAGCCTAGGCTGGGTGGTGGAATCGCCCAGGTTGGGCAGTGGAACCGTCCAGTATACTGTTAGCTGACACTAACAGGCGATGGCACCGCCAGCATCGGGAAGCCCGAAATAATTCAAATTTGGAGCCCAAATTTGAATCCTCTTTGGGTCTATAAATATCCCTCCTTTCTCAGCAGAAAGGGTACCCTTTTGAGTGTTAGAAATTGAGCAAAAGCTTTGGCAAAGCCTTATTTTCGATAGCTAATGTTCACCTCTCTCTTTCTCTTTGAAAAATCTATAAAAGTGTGAACCACTTGTAGAAAGGTTGTAAGAGGGGTATTTGATCTATCTCATTCAAAGTGACTTGCTAGTGGAAGTTGGGAGCCTCATTGAAGAAGGCTTCAAAAGTGATTATAGGTCATTTGACCGAACCACTATACATCATGGTGTTTCTTGAATGTGTGAGTGTTTAAATTTCTGAATTGTCTCTTTACTTAGCTACAAATCGTTCGGTCTTCCTCTTCCTACTTTTGATTGCCTTTACTCAAGCTACTTTAATCTTTTGTCGAATCAAAATCTCTATATGAACTAGCTATTTACGAAATCGATTTTAAACTTATTAGTTTTAATCCGCTGCCCCCCCCCCTCACTTAGTGTCGCTCGATCCTTAATAGAACCAAGGGTCCAAGATTGTCATGGTGACTTTTATGGTTGTATAGCTCCCTTTGGCATACAACACCATTCTAGGCTGCTTGACCCTCAATAAGTTCAAAGCCGTCATCTCCACTTACCACTGGGCAATAAAGTTCCCAACTTGAGCTGGGGTCGGGGAGGTGCGGAGCGACCCTCGAGAATTAAGACAATATTACCTGACAGTCATCACGTTGCCTAAGAAGCAGAAACATGAGCAGCCCATCGCTGACCCTCGGGACATTGCAAAACCATCATTGCATCTCGAGCCAACTGAACACACCCTAGAGGTTCCGCTAGATAGGAACCAACCTAACAGGTTTGTGAAGATCGGGTCAGATCTCTCAGAGGAAGAACGTGTATAACTCATCGACTTTCTAATCGAAAATGTTAATGTCTTCAGTTGGTCACCACAAGACATGCCTGGGATTGATCGAAGAGTGGCAGCACTACCTGAACATTAGTCCCCAAGCACGATCAGTGAAGCAAAAGCCTTGGAAGTTGGCTCTCGACCGACAAAAGGTGGTGAATGATGAAGTGGAGTGATTGTTGGCAATGGGATTCATCGCCGAGGTAAAGTACCCCCCGTGGTTGTCAAATGTAGTCCTCGTTAAAAAACCTAATGGAAGTTGGAGAATGTGTGTTGACTATACTGATCTTAATCGAGCATGACCGAATGACTATTATCTGCTCTCGAGGATCGACCAACTAGTCGATACAACCTCGGGGCACAAGCTCCTTTCGGTCATGGATGCCTTCTTGGGATACAACCAAATCAAGATGGCCCCTAAAGACTAGGAACATACTGCCTTCATCATAATCTAAGGAGTCTACTACTATAAGGTTATGCCATTCAGGCTAAAGAACGTTGGAGTGACATACTAAAGAATGATGAACAAAATATTTGCTCACCAGATTGGGAGAAACATAGAGGTATATGTCAATGATATGATCATAAAAAGCAAGTTCACTAGAACTCACTTGGCAGACCTGGCTGAAACATTCAAGACATTTAGGAAGTTTGGCATGCACCTTAATCCTACCAAGTGTGCCTTCAACGTTAGTTCGAGAAAATTCCTTAGATTTATCATCCACCAAAGGGGGATAGACGTAAACCTCGAGAAGGTTCAAGCCATTATCAACATGCAGCCTCCCCGTTTAGTAAAGGAGATGCAGCGCCTGACCAGGAGACTTGTTGCTCTTGCCCAGTTGTTGTCCCGATCATGGGACAAATGTCTTCCCTTTTCCTGAGCTCTAAAGAGCCCAAAAGACTTCAAGTGGACCTCGGGATGTGAAGAAGCCTTTGCGTAGCTCAAGAAATATCTTGCTTGGCACCTCGGGTGAACTACTCAGCCTCTACCTTATGGCATTTGAACACACAATCAGCTCTGTCCTAACATGAGAGGATTCTAGGGTGCAACAACCGATTTACTATACAAGTCACATCCTAAATGGGCCCAAGGCATGATATGAACAGATCAAGAAGCTAGCCTTGGCTCTTGTTTAGACGGTCAGAAAGTTGTGCCCTTATTTTCAAACCCACACGATCAAGGTGGTGACTGATCAGCCGCTAAGATAGATTCTATCCAAATTCAACATATCGGGGTGAATGCTCAAGTGGTTGATTGAGCTCGGAGAATTTGACATACAATACATCTCGAGGACTACCATCAAAACTCAAGCCATCGTCGACTTTATCTTAGAATTAACCCCTCCCGAAGATAATACCTGCGAGCATGCCAAGTAATGATGGATCCTACATGTGCATGGATCGACAAATGCCAAAAGAGGTGGGGCCATGTTTGTTTTAAAGAGACCTAATGGCCAACTCTTTAGACATGTGCTTCACCTCGGATTCAAAGCCATCAACAATAAAGTTGAATATAAAGCGCTCCTATCTGGGCTTAGACTAGCCCTAGAACTCCAAGTAAGAAGCATTGAGGTTTTCATCGACTCGTAATTGGTGGTTGGTCACATCAACGAGGACTATGAGGCTTAGGATACAACCATGTCAAAGTACTTATCTGAGGTGAGATGGCTCGCTGACCACTTTCAGCACTTTACAGTGACAAGGGTGCCCTGGCACAGAACACATAGGTAGGTGCTCTAGCAAAGCTCTCCTTAGGTCCAAGCTCCAAACCACCCCCACCCAAGGTTAAACAACTCCCCTATCAAACCATCACAGTTGAGGATGTTGCCACAATCGATGCGACTTCAGCTTATATGGAGGAGATCCTCTGTTATAAGAAGGATGGAACATTGTTGACCAATAAGGTTGCCTCCCGATGGCTCCGACACACGCAAGCATGGTATGGTGAGATGAACGGACGGCTCTACCGGAGGTTATTCACCTAGCCCCTCCTGCAGTGTCTGGCCCCTGAAGAGGCCCAAACGGTTTTAGCCGAGGTCCACAAGGGGATCTATGGAGAGCATGTTGGTGGTCGAACCTTAGCCTTTAAAGTCCTTCGACAAGGCTATTACTGGCTAGCCATGCATTGGGATGCCATGACTTATGTGCAACGATGCCTGTAGTGCCAAAAGCATGCCCGAGCACAACATCAACCTGCGGTTCCACTGACCCCAATCATCTACGCATGGCTCTTCGCACAATGGGGAATGAACCTCCTCAGCCCCTTCCCCCCAACCTCAGGACAACATAAGTTCCTCATTATCGGGGTGGATTATTTCACTAGGTTGGTGGAGGTTGAATCGCTGGCATCCATCACCAAGAGGCAAGTCGAAGGGTTCATTTGGAAGAACATCATCACTCACTTCGACATCCCAAAAGCCATCATCACCGACAACGGGACCCAATTCAACAATGCAAAGTTTAAAAAATTTTGTTTAGACTATGGGTTATAGTTAAGGTTTAGCTCGATGGCCCACCTCCAGACCAGTGGTCTAGTAAAGGTAATCAACCGTACAATACTAGAGGGCCTGAAGAAGAGAATTGTGGGAGCTCATGGCACATGGGTCGACGAACTCTAGAGTATCCTATGGGCTTCCTAGACTACACCAAAGATTGCTACAGGAGAATCATCCTTTAGTCTAACGTTCAGAATCGAGGCAGTGCTCCTACCCGAGGTAGTCTTCCTGACCTCTCGCATTGAAAATTTCGAAGAAGACACATTGGAAAGTGGACTCCGAGCCAGCCTAGACCTTATTGAAGAATGAAGGGCCGACATGCAACTTCGAGCTCTGGCTTGCAAAAAGGCCATTGCAAAACTCTATAACCAAAGGGTGCACCCTTGACCGATCAAGCTCAGTGACTTGGTCTTATAAAAGGTTGAGGTTAGCAACCCGACGCATACCTGAGGCAAGCTGGCCTCGAGTTGGGAAGGTCCCTACCAAGTGACTGAGATAGTTCGGGATGGTCCTTACCACTTAACAACATAAGAGGGAGATCGGTTACCGAGGACCTAGCATATATTAAATTTAAAGAAGTTCTACATCTAACAAGAGTACTCGACTCAAGAACCCCTAGGGTCAGGCCAAAAATCTTGATACAATGCAAAAGATCTATGTTTTGCTGTTGTCGAACGGGACTTCGTCGAGCATCTAGACATTGTCATCCTTGAGAGGGCTGGCGAAGGGATCTTCCTTAACTTCTAGGTTGGGGTAGTGAGCTCAGAACTGGGCCAGAGCTACCCGATACTCGTACTTATATGATACCTGGCCCAACCTTTGAAGCCCGAGTTGGAAACTGCGTGACTCCTTGTACTCCACTGTAACCTTATTATCTCTTTTAGGAACCACGCGGGTCACCTTCGCTAGGGCCTCCTTGGCCTTCTTTGCCTTTGCTCGAGTAGCTTCTGCATTTCATGCAAGGTCCAGTAGCTCACCCTCCATCGAGCAAACCCTCTCATGAGACTCTTTCAACAGTCGCTAAGTCTCTGCAAGCTATTGCTTGAGCTTCTCTCGAAGCTCCCTATGCTGTTGCTCGGTGTTCTCTAGCACCGACTTCAGACGAACAACCTCCCCTTCCAGGTCGGTCGCCCACTGCTCGGCCGCTACAATGGCCTCGGGTGCAAGACTTGCTTTCACCTCCTCGATTTGGTCACGAAGTTCAGTGATCTTGTCCCCTATGCTACTGATCACCTGACCCACATCATGCACCCAATCGATCAACGTCATATGATAATATTGATTCTGCACAGAAGAGATATAAGTTAGCAATCGATGAAAGGAGTCAATAAGAACGAAAGGGTGGAGAACGTCCTTACCCAGACTAGTGACTTGGTGACCTTCTTAATTAGCACTTCCGACGGCAAGCTGTACGCCTGTCTCACTATCATCGAGATGAGCATGCTACGGATATACTTGGCAGTTGAGCACCCATCCGTCAAGACTTGGCTCTTAGCTGACAATCCTGACCAATGTGGCTCGAGAGGGGAATCAGCTTCAAGGTCTGGTAAGTCTCCCATAAACATAGCCTGAAAGGGCTCATCCTTTGAGAGAACCATGATGCGACAGAGGTCATGTATTGACGCCGACCGAGTTGACCTCCCAGTTGTAGCCTCGACTGAAGTACCCTCTTTAGCACTGGCGATCCTAGTGGCCTCCTCGCTCCGGGCAGGATCTCAAGAATCTTCTCCCTGTTCGCCCCCATGTGCGGTAACTGTTAAGAAATCCATAGGCAACATCTCATGCATAGCGGAAGAACAAAAATAAAATACCCTAGATTTTCATAAAAAGGTTCCATCGTCATACGAAGATCAGTGTGCAAAATAAATCCGCAAATCGAACACTACTTGTATGAAAAGATAGTACTTAGGGAGATTGTATATCCTTGAGATTCCTACAGATCCGTGAGGAGGATGAAGAAGGTCAAGCGTTCTCCTCTCTAATGGTATCCATATGACAGGGACGACAATGATGCTCCTCTCTAGGGAGAGGAGAATAGAAGGTAGCTACTAAGAAAAAACCCCAACCTATAGGCCTTTGATTCCCTTCTATTTATAAAGACCTCCTGTAAACCCTGATGGATCTTGCCCTATTAGGTATTGGATCTTCATCCAATTACTCAAGCGTCTTAGATTAATGGGTCTCTACCCAATAATCTAGCTTTTATTGGATCTCATCTATGAGATCCAATAATACAGGGGCTTATTGGATATCCAATAAGATAGGGGTTTCGACAGATATCTCATATCCGAACCTTTACTCATCATAACACGTACCATATGTGTGCGAGCTGACCGTGAATCATACCTATCAGAACTCCTTTTAACTCAGTGAATTATTATCTTCATAATTAATTCACTCAACTTATCGACTACGAACGTATTAGGCCACTACGTCGTAGTCCCCAAACGATACAAGAGAATCCAATCCTTTGTACCTATCTATCCTTAGTTATCATGTACCTATAGTCCCTCATCTATCTAATATCTCAGAGACCATATATCAGGCATAGTGTTGTCAGATCCATATAGTTTCCACTCGAGTCTCGCTCTAATCGGATTCTCCCGGAGAACTCTTTTTCTCTCAATCTGAATGACCCTGGCCAAGGATTTGCTTGAGCAAGAATATAAGAGATATTCCTCTCTTGATATCGAGAGTAGATGATCCTCTATTGACACTTAATAACCCTCGTAAGGTTGACTACTTTAGTCTGATATTAAAGAGTAGAGTACTCATATAGAACATCCTTGGTGTCTCAAGTCTAAGGACCAGATATACTACTAGGACAATGAAATTGTTGTCTGACATGAGGTATCAATAACCATCCAACATTCCGTAAGTGGATCAATCAGTGAACTCATTCTCTAATGAGCACCTGCACTGTATCCTTAGTGTCCCCACACAAGTAGCTATGAGAGCAGCCACCTCCATCATATGGATAGGTATACAGCACACTAGTCTGTCTAGTTATTTTGATGTCCTTCTCGAGTAACCTATAACCGGGATTATTTAGGGTCTATGTTTAAAGGTGAATCAGTCTCATTATCATAATTTCATCACGATTTGATTCTCATTATACAGATCCAAGGATATCACAATATACATCTAGATATGTGAAAAAATATCAATAATTATATACAAAGAGATTGACGTAGTATGTTATAGGTGTCATCACTCACGTGATTGGCTTGTAGGGCACCTATAACTAGTAGTAATAGCTTCCCGAGTCGTCGTCATCTCAGACATCTTTCAGGTCTCAACTTTTGCCTTCTTTCGAGGACGATCTTGCTCGGAGCCTCTTGTCTGCATTTTCGGGTCTGGTCCTTCCGATGAGGGAGCAGACAACTGGTAGGGCCAGGGGTTGCTGGGGCGTGAGGCATCCCCTTCAGCACCTTCAGATTCACTATCTCTAAGAAAAATCCAAAACTAGTCAACAAACAAAAAAAGAACTAGTGCCGAAAGTAAGATGGGCTCGGTGCGAGTCATATATGTCCTGCAAGCCAATCATGTGAGTGATGACAAGTGTGACTTGACATTCACTCTTTTTATTATTATTATTTAATATTTTATCATTTTATCTTACATGTTGCATATATTGTGATGTCCATGGATCTATACAGTGGGAGTCAAATCGTGATGAGATCACGATAATGAGATCGATTTACCTTTAAACACATATCCTAAATAATCCCAATCATAGGTTACTCGAGAAGGACATTGAGATAACCAAATAGACTGGTGTACTGTATACCCATCTATATGATAGAGGATACAGTACAGGTGCTCATTGGAAAATGAGTTCACTAATTGATCCACCCACGTAATGCTGGATGGTTGGTGATATCTTATTGTCAGATAGTGATTTCATTATCCTAATAGTGTATCTGGTCCTTAGACTTAAGACACCAAGGATATCCTGTATGAGTACTCTGTTAGGATCTAAAAGGCACTAAGAGGGGGTGAATTAGTGCAAGTGGATTAAAATCATACTTTTAAAATCGATTTTGCAAAAACACAAGTTCGTAGGAAGATTTTGATTTGGCGAAAGAGAACTTGAAAGTAATTGCTTACGTAAAGGAAACAACTATGAACTAAACAACTTACAGCCAAGTAATGAAATGATTCAAGAATGTAAACACTCACACATTTATGAACACAATGATATATGGTGGTTCGGTCAAATGACCTACATCCACTCTTGTAGCCTTTACGATGAGGCTCCGCTCTTCCACTAGCAAATCCTTTGAATGGGAAGGACCAAATATCGCTTTTACAACCCTTTACAAGAAGTTCACACTTTTATAAGATTTCTCAAGAAGAAGAAGAAGGTGAACACTTAGCAAGAACAAGACTTTTCAAGACTTTTCAAAAGCTCAAGACTAAGATTCTAACTCTCAAAAGGGTGCCCTTTCAGTTGAGAAAGGGGGGGTATTTATAGATCCAAAATGGATTCAAAATTAGGCTCCAAATTTGAAATCAAATTTGGAGTTCCCCTGTTCTGGTGTCGAGGCGGTGCCACATGTCGGGATCTGTTGGATCGACGTAAGGGCGGTACCACCGCTTGACCGGTGTTATCGCTTAAAGTTCCACCGCTGTCTGCGGATGTGGGCGGTGCTATCGCTTCCATAGCGGTGCCACCGCTTCAGTGGCTGGGCGGTTCAATCGCCTGGCCCATTCACCAAAGCCGAATGGGCCCTGTTTAAGCCCCAACTTGGCCCAAGAGAGGCCCGGCTATACCGAATTTAGGCAGGATTTTCTTTTCCTAAATCCTTGCTCTACTCATGTGCAAACTATGAACTTAAAAACATAACTCAACGTGATTTGATCCGACACTCTTCAAGTCAACTTCAAAGCAAGCTTTACTACGAGATTAAAAGCTGATGCTTCCCTCGGATTGCTTCCAGTGGACTCCCAGCATACTCCGGATTGTATGGCGAGCTCAACGAGTCTTCGGCTAGCTTCCGAATCTTCCTGGTAAGTTCCGCGAACCTTCGACGATCTTTGAGATGAACTTCCGAAAACTTCGGCAAGTCCCTGATTTGATCTTGGATGGTTCTTGGCAACACTTCTAAAAATCTCTCGGACTTCCGATGAACTCTTGAACCCCGACGGACTTGACATCGGTAAATCACTTTATGTTTTCTTCCCATCGTAGTTGTTCCTGCACACTTATCTCGACAAAGTAGATTAGAACAAATATTTCACCAATTGACTTCATCATCAAAATCCGAGATTTAACAATCTCCCCCTTTTTGATGATGACAATCAATTGGTGATGGAGTTACTCTTAACTCCCCCTATCTATATGCCATAAAAAATTGCTTGAATTCAATTTTTGAATTCAACACAATAAATTTAACTTTATGATGTACTTAAAGTTGATGTTGGACATTAAGATGTCAAATAGGTATCAAAGATATCAATGAAGTATACATAATTAAAAACATGATATCAAGAACCTAAATAAGCATTTTAACTTGCAATAACTTGTAAAGCATGGAAAATGCATATAATCACAACATATGGCAATACATATATTATTTCTCCCCTTTGTCATCAAAAAAAGGAAACGAGGATTCATATGTAACAATAAAGGATGGCGAAAAATATCACAAATGTGGAAAAGGAAATCAATCGAAAGCGAAAATCATTTCACAAAGTGGCAAGAAGATGTAATGAAGATAATACAACATATATGTCTAATCGCATAGATGTAAAAGTTGCACACAAGTTTACAACGCTCAAAAAGAAAATACAAAGCAAGCTACTCCTCGAAGGAATGCCAAGATGCCTATACATGTGATCTATCTTTTGGTTCATCTTCCGCATTTCCTTCAAAATTTCAATTTGCTGTAATTTTACTTCATTTAACTCTCTCATGATCGGATCGTCGAAGATGGAGCGTCCGCATCGATGTAGCTGCAACAAAAGGAAGGAGGAGGAGATTCATTTCCCCTAAGGACTGGTGTTTCAGGATGGTCACTGGTGGGGAGGTATATCACTTCTCCTAGGTTGTCTAACCCCTATTCCATGCTCGAATGTACACCTAAGTCGCCTAAGTAGTTTAACGTTAATGATATTAAATCTGTCCACTTGTATTGCTTCTTCATTTGGTGGAATGCAAATATTATGGGCATGCAATAGTTTAGTTATTAAACCTCCATATGGTAACATTGATCCTTTAGAAAGGACCTCTATCATGTGCTGCCGGATTAGGTATCCAAAACAAAAATATTGTCTGGTCATGATCCAATATAAGGTACCTAACTTAATGAAACTGATCTCATCATGATGAAACTGTTTAGGAATGACAATGCTTACAAGAATGTGATGTAAAATTTTAGAGTTAAAAGGTAATAAATGTTCACAACTCTTGGGGATTATACCTAAATTTGGGTTTGCAAACACGGTTTCTAAAGGTTCAGAGTGGGTGGCACCAACTGTGTCCATATCCCATTTTCCTCTAAAATAACACCCTAACTCTTTCTCAATAATTCCAATTAATGAGCATATAGTATTATCACATATTTGGATCTCATTACCTAGAAGATAAGTTGACAAGCCATCATCATTCTCGGTTAAATTAGCATAGAATAATTTAACCAAGCGTGATAAACAGTTCAACAATTTGCAAAATGGGTAAGGCCTCTAAGTCGCAAACCACATGATAGGTTCTAGGCTCCTAATTGATTCAAATCAACATATTTTCCTTTATGAATGGGTCTAGAACCAAGTTCGAGAAAATCTAAGGAAGCTTCTTGTGATTTAAACAAGGATTGGTCAAATGAATCTACCTCCATCCTTTTCCTTTGTCTCTTGATATTCTTTTAGGAGCCATTTCTATTTAAGATAGATCAATAATCAATTGAAGAAAGGAATTAAACTAGACAAGAAAAGGAAAGAGAAATAATTCAGTTTTTACCTTAGATTGTTCCTTTGAGATGTAGGGAGCTTGAATCAAAGTAAGATCTCCTTCTTAGGCTTCTAGAGGGAAGAAATGATGCTTGGGAGGGTTTAGAGGAGTGTAGAGAGGTGAGGAAGAGACTCTCGGATTAGGGGGGCGGTTCTACTGGCCGCTCTAACTCACCCCTTATAAAGGGGTGTTCAAGGCAGTACTACCGCTTCAAAGAAGTGTTCCACCGCTGGGCTAACTCACCCAAGCGGTGCCACTGCGACCATGGCGGCTATCACGCAGTAGCACAAAAATCCGTATTTTATTATTATTATTATTTTTTAAAAAAAAATTATTCTTAAAGATGGGATGAAGTCAAAAAGAATTTGATGAAAATAAATCCAAGAGGAAAAATCAAAATGTATGGAATCAAATCGATGAAAACCATAATTTCAAGGAAAGATATCATCAAAACAGAGCTTACTTATTTGGACAGTTTAACATGCCTAATTCCCTTCTAATAAAATCAAATTATTCCTCATTTAAAGGTTTCGTAAAAATGTCCGCTAATTGATAATTTGTATCAACAAATTCAAGGGTGACATCTCTACTACTTACATGATCACGTATAAAATGATGCCTAATGTCAATGTGCTTAGTTCGAGAGTGTTGAATCGGATTTTTAGTTAGACAAATAGCACTCGTGTTATCACATTTTATAGGAATGTTTTTTAAGTAAATTCCATAGTCTTCTAGTGTATTTTTCATCTAGATAACTGTGCACAAAGATGCACTTGCAACTATATATTCAAACCTTCCGCAGTAGATAGTGCAATCGAATTTTGTTTCTTGAAGTCCAAGAAACAAGTGCATGTCCTAGAAATTGGCATATTCAGGATGTGCTTTTTCTATCTATTTTACATCCACCAAAATCCGTGATCTGCATAAGCTTTCAAATCAAAGTTATCGATTTTGGATACCATAATCCAAGATTAGGGGTCCCTTTAAGATATCTAAGAATCCTCTAACAAATTTTCAAGTGAGATAGCTTAGATTAGCTTGGAATCTTGCACATAGCCCTACATCGAACATGATGTCGTCCGGTTGCAGTGAGATAAAGCGGACTACCTATCATGCCCCTATAAGTTTTTTTGATCAAAACTTTCTCCATTTTCATCCATATCTAATTTAGCTGAGGTGCTCATAGGAGTGCTAATATCTTTTGATCCATCCATGTTAAATCATTTTAACAATTCCAATGTGTATTTTGATTGATTTAGAAATATACCATCACTTAGTTGCTTGATTTGTAGTCCTAAAAAGAAATTTAGTTCTCCCATTAGGCTCATCTCAAATTCATCACTCATATCCTTAGCAAATAATTCACATAGTGATTTATTACAAGACCCAAAAATAATATCATCAACATAAATTTCAACAATAAGAAAATTATTTTCAAAATATTTAATAAACAATGTAGTATCAACCTTGCCTTTAGTGAAATCATTTGAAATTAAAAAAGAACTAAGCCTCTCATACCAAGCCCTAGGGGCTTGTTTTAGACCATATAGAGCCTTAGTTAACTTAAACACGTGGTTAGGAAATAGAGAGTTTTCAAACCGGTGGTTGTTCGACATACACTTCTTCGGAAATAAAACCATTTAAGAATGCACTTTTGACATCCATTTGAAATAATTTAAAATCTTTACTACTAGCATAAGCAAGGAGCATCCTAATGGCTTCCAATCTTGCCACCGGAGCGAAGGTCTCTTCGTAATCGATACCTTCTTCTTGGTTGAAACCTTTGGCCACTAGTCTAGCCTTGTTTCTAACCACGATACAGTATTCATCTTGCTTGTTTCTAAAGACCCACTTAGTACCAATAACTAAGTGGTCATTAGGTCTAGGAACAAGCTTCCATACCTCATTCCTCTCAGATTGATTCAATTCTTCTTGCATTGCGATAACCCAAGAATCATCTTTCAGGGCATCAACAATGCATTTTGGTTCAACTTGAGAAAGAAAAGCGGCATGGGCACAAAATCTTTGAAAGAAGAGCGAGTTTGAACCCCTTTCGATGCATCTCCTATAATTAACTCCTTGGGATGAGCATCTACATACTTCATTCCTTGGGTAAGGAAGTTTGGGAAGAAGATGCATCCAAGTTGTCATTTTGAGGAGAGGGTTCATTCAAATTCAAATTATCAAGACCAAAATTATCATCAAAATCTTTCTTCTTAAAGAAATTTCATTAAAACCACATGAATGGATTATTCATAACTAAGGTTATTTGTTTGAAATTGTGAAGAATAACCAAGAAATATGCCTTCATTGGATTTTGCCGAATTTTCCTAAGGCATCCTTTTCATTTAAAATAAAGCATTTACAACCAAAAACTTTAAAATGATTTATCATTTATTATGGAGTTTTTATAGTTATCATATGAGTTTTCTTGAATTATTGATTACAAGTTAAAAAAAATAATATCCAATTATTGTTCTTGGATATTTGTTTGATTATTCATATGTATATATTCGAAATTGTGAAATGATAGTTAATTTTCACATAAAGGCTTTTCATGATTTATGTGTTATCATGATTATAGTTGTCATTTATTTTTTATTTATGCTCATGAATATTTAATAATCCTTATGGTTGTTGTTCTATTATTGAATTACTTAGCATAAATTGAATTAAAGAAATTTAGTGAATATTATTTGTAATTCATCTTCCTAAGTTTTATCTGACTAGTAGCTGCCAAAGTGGCCTGGGATGATAAGCTTATGTGATATGAATTACAATAAAAGTCTTGTCATTTATAGGATATTTTAGATTATATTTTATATTTTTGTATTGGTCTTGTAGCCACCAAAGTGACCTTGACCAATAATTTATAAAATACATTATGGAATTGATCCTAAATGATATTAAAGAAATTTGATAAATATTATTTGTAATTTATTTTCTTAAGTTTTATCTGATCAGTAGCTGCCAAAGTAGCCTGGGATGATAGACTTATGGGATATGAATTACAATAAAGTCTTATCATTCATAGGACATTTTAGATTGTATTTTATATTTTTGTATTGGTCTTGCAGTCACCAAAGTGACCTAGACCAATAATCTATAAAATACATTATGGGATTGGTCCTAAATGACATTAAAGAAAAATAATATTCACAATGACACACATAATTAGGAGATTTAAATAATCCCAAAGGAGAATCTATTTTGAATAATTATGTGATGGGGTAGGATGATACTGTTTTGGATATCTTTGTTGTTTAGTGTTTTAAACCCAAAGGTATTAACACTATTCCACAAGGATGGTATCAGTCCTCCATAAATGATTATATGTGTGAACAATAGATATGTCAATATTTAAAGTAAAATATTGATGATATCAATAGTTCAACATTAATTATAAAACTCAAAGCATTGATGTTACATTATTACAGTGGTACTTCCTTCATTGTATTTTTATAAGTGTCCCTATATTTTCTGAAATATATTTTCTAGAATAAATGGCTTGAGCATATATAAGTTATATTGAATGAGTGAGACCTTAATCAGATTATTTAAAGGAACATAGACTTATTTACTAAAAGTTCTGTGGAATAAATAATTAAGGTTACTGATCAAGAAAGGTCTGAAAAACTCAATTTGATGATACTTAGACTTCAGTACAGTTTACAACTAGCGCATAAGAATATTGAAGGATCAACATAAATTTTTTGATAAGTCATGAGTTGACACCTCAATAAAAGAACTGACTAAAAATGAAAATATTTGAGGAATTAAAGATTACCTCCTCAATATAATTGACAGAGTTGTAAGCCAAGATTTAGAATATTTGAGTTCTACTCAAGGAGTGGGTAACAATAAAATAAAGATGAAGCATAAGCCACCTGAGTTTATAATTACTATATAAACTCATAAAGAAATTTCTTCATAATAAAGCGTTACTTGTGTAACAATGAAAGTTATATAAAGAAGAATTATAAGATTTGATTTGAAATGAAAAGTTATGTGGTTCAAATCAAATATTATAAAAATTATTTTTCTAATACTTGGTGGATTAATTTGATGCTTCAATGTATGTTACCAATAATAGAAATTTATTTTAATATTAAAAAAAAGAAATAAAAATTAAAGGAGATTGAAATATTCATCATTACAGGGAATCATCTTAAAGTGAGGCGATAGCAGTTTTTATTTATCGCCTACGCCTAAAGATGATTTATTTGATGAATCTTGAGGATTTATGTTATATTCTTATAATTCTGAGAATTTGGATTCTTTACCTAGAATTGTTAGAATATTGTTTCTCCTTTGATAATTGTGAACTCAATATGATTCAATAAAAGTTAACTTTTGGATTCTGTATAATGGTCTATACAGAATTAACATGAATCTTGAGTTTACAATGATCCTATAATTAAATATTAAAATAAAATAAAAGTTCATAAACTCATTGAGATTATGCTTACATCTGCGAGTCATTCTATATTTTCATCTCATTAAAGAGAGGTATTTTATCACCATATAGATAACCTATTGAGATATGATTTTATAAATATCTAATTCATGTAAAGTCTCAGGCCATTGACACTCTTAAAATGTGCATAAAATAGATCGAGAGACAATTAGATAGAAAAGTTAAAATCATCATATCTGATAGGGGTGATGGATTTTATGACATTCATGATGGATCCAATTATCATTCTAGTTCTTTTACTAGAATCCTGGAAAATCAAGGTATTCAGTATAATTTACCAGATGTGTCGTAGCAAAACATAATTGTTGAAAGGTATAATTATACATTTATAAATATGATTAGGAGCATGATGTATTATTCTTTTATACCTAAATTCGTGGGAGAAGAAGCTCTAAGGACAACTATGTATATCTTAAATGGGGTTTCTGGGAAACCTAACTTAAGATATTTACATATTTTGGATTGTCCTGTAGAGATAAGGATCTTCAACTCACATAAAAGAAAATTAAAGTTAATAACTATTTCTGAATATTTTATTATTTATTCAGAAAAGTTTAAAAAAGGTATATGTCTTATTGCTCTAATCATAGTACGATGATGGTTAAATCTGGTAATATGAGGTTCCTATAAAATAGCGAATCAGTGGGAGTAAAAATCTCGAAATTTAATTTTGGTATAGAGGAGATACATGTTGATACTCCTTTATTATTCGAGAGATTGTTGTTACTCAAATTATTAAATAATTTGATAAAGGTGAACAATAAAATAACATTACCAAACTTCCACATTATATTGATATCGTTGATAATGGTCTTATAGAATAACCACAATTGGCAGCCTTAAAATTTTTTCAATGGGAAAGAAATCCTGTCATTTATGATTGTGTGGTATATCTATAAGAATTATATTTTGATATAGGAATCAGAATAGATCCTTTATTGTTTTCACAGGTCATGAAAGGTAACGATTCTAAAAAAAAGTAATATGATACAATATAAGAAGAGTTAAAATCAATAACCAGAATGGTGTCTGATGAATTCGTCGAATTGTCCAATAATTATAAAAGAGTTTGTTATATAAATATGACTCAATGGACAATGTCGAACGATATAATGGTCATACTTTTAGTTTTCATATGGTTATAGATTTTACTCATAAAAAATGTATCAATTATAACGAGACATACAGTTGTTAAAGAAACTCGTTAAGAATCGTCATGACATTAGTGACTCATTATGAGTTTGAGTTACATCATAATGATATGAAAACAAATTTTTGATTAAGGATCTAGTAGAGAAAATGAAAGAAATATAAATTTAGCATGTAAATTTAGGAATCTATTTATGATCTTAAACAAGTTTCTAGACAATGATATAAATAAAGTTTGTTAATATCATTGATTTCTTCAGATTTAAGAAAAAATACTATTAATCGATATTTATATATGAAGATCAGTGGGAGCAAGTTTATTATATTGATCATATATGTGGATAATATTTTGCTTTGCCAATAGTGACTTGGTTTATTATACTAAACCAAAAAATTATCACTAAGAATTTAAGACGGTTGATATGAATGAGATATTTTATATTATTAGTATTGAGATATTTAGGGATATATCTCAATGATTATTAAGACTGTCTCAGAATGGATATATTAATCGAGTCTTGAGATGATATACAACTTTGTTCAACAAATCATAAAAGTAAAATTTTAGTTAAAATTGAGTGCTTTAAAATGACTTGAAAAGAATCAGATAAAGGAAATATTCTTTATATATGCACAGTTGAAAGTCTATGCTCAAGCCTATGTCAGAACAGATATCAGTTTTTGTAGTTAAAATACTGGATAGATATTTGAGTTATCCAGAAGTGAAAAATATTAAAGGACTACAAAGAAAAGTAATAAGATATCTGGAAGGGACGAAGGATTATATGCTCACATGTATGAAATTATATCAGCTTGAAATGATGGTGTTTTTCAAATGCTGATTTTATAAATTGCCTCAATAATAGGAAGTCCACCTTATGGTTAAGATCTATATCAATTAGAGAGGCAATTTATTATAAAAGTTGATTTTGTGGTATGCTTTGAGGTCACTAATCAAACTTTATAACTGCGAAATTTTATCTTAGGACTTGGTGTTGTCAGACTCAATTATCAAGTCGCTAAAAATATTTTGTGATATCGTAGTAGTTTTCTTCTCTAAGAATGACAAGTATACTATTGCATTTCTATATATTATGGTAAAAAGTACTTGATGGTTAGAGAAGACGAGTCCAGAAACATCTAATGTCAATTAATTACTTGAGTTCTACTGTATTGATTGCTGATCCATTTACTTTGAACTTACAGCCTAAGGTGTTTTGAAAGAACATGTTCTTATGATTGGGTTTGTGAGCAACCCATAAAGGATATGGTGATGCATATTTGAGTGGACACTGTAATTGACATTTTTACTTACGTACTTAAAGTTATTTATTTATGTTATCCTGTTCACAGTTATGTATGTACATATTATGGTTGAATATGATAACAGGATTATCTTGACAAGATAAATTACAGGGGTCATTATGGACTGCATTAGGAAAGACTAATAGTGTTGTAGTACATAGAAGGAAGTGTGACATTGATAACATACAACCGCTATGACTCGCATTACTAGTCAGACTTAATGTAGTATTATTATATTCATTGGATGTATTAGCCTGTTTTTAAATTCGCGCGCGTATAAATAGTTTTCAAAATTTCAGAATCTAATTATGCAAAATTGTTTTCAAATAAATTTTATTTATTTATTTTGATTTTGAATATCTTTTGTATCTTATCAATTAATGGGCCAAGTGGGAGAATGCTAGATAATGTGGCCCTATTTAATTGGATAAGATATATTAAAGATATGATTGGATTCTGATTATGGTTATTGGCTAATAGAAAGGAAGTCCAATTAAAGTGGGATTCTTTAGGAGATGCCCTTGATGGGAGGAAATATCCTAGACCCTCTGCTCTCGCCTATAAATAGACAGGACCTCAGGGGACTTAAAGCGTGAGAAGCAACACAGAAGCATCTAAGAGTTGCGTAAAGATTAGCAACACAGATGCATCTAAGAGTTGCATAAAAGAAAATATTTCACAGACATAGATTGAGATATTACAGTCTCCCTCTCAATCTCCCTGAGCCATCAATTACAGTGGTCCTGTGAAAGGATAGGAAGAGTAGAGAAGGAGTCTAGTTCTCCTTGCAGATTGGCGCAAGCGTTGGATCTAAGGAAGGTATTCAGATCTTTCTTCCTTTCTTTGCGGATGGCATCAAAGGTACATATCGTAAAAACAGATCTATTGTTCTTTGATTTCGATCCTAGCATTAAAGTTTTTTGTATTACAGAAGCATGATTAAAGATTTTTATGCTTACACATGCAGCCTCCCCGCTTAGTAAAGGAGATGCAGCACCTGACCAGGAGACTTGTTGCTCTTGCCCAGTTCTTGTCCCAATCATGGGACAAATGTCTTCCCTTTTTTCGACCTCTAAAGAGCCCAAAAGACTTCAAGTGGACCTCGGGATGTGAAGAAGCCTTTGCGTAGCTTAATGAACATCTCGCCTAGCACCTCGGGTGAACTACTCAGCCTCTACCTTATGGCATTTGAACACACAATCAGCTCTATCCTAACACGAGAGGATTCTAGGATGCAACAACTGATTTACTATACAAGTCACATCCTAAATGGGCCCAAGGCATGATATGAACAGATCGAGAAGCTAGCCTTAGCACTTGTTTAGACGGTCAGAAGGTTGTGCCCTTATTTTCAAACCCACTCGATCAAGGTGGTGACCGATCAGCCGCTAAGATAGATTCTATCCAAATTCAACATATCGGGGTGAATGCTCAAGTGGTTGATTGAGCTCGGAGAATTTGACATACAATACATCTCGAGAACTACCATCAAAGCTCAAGCCATCACCGACTTCATCGTAGAATTAACCCCTCCCGAAGATTATACCTTCGAGCATGCCAAGCAACGATGGATCCTACATGTGGACGGATCGACAAATGCCAAAAGAGGTGGGGCCATGTTTGTTTTAAAGAGACCCAATGGCCAACTGTTTAGACATGTGCTTGACCTCGGATTCAAAGTCACCAACAACAAAGTTGAATATAAAGCGCTCCTATATGGGCTTAGACTAGCCCTGGAACTCCAAGTAAGAAGCATTGAGAATTTCATCGACTCGTAATTGGTGGTTGGTCACAACAACGGGGACTATGAGGCTTAGGATACAACCATGTCAAAGTACTTGTCTGAGGTGAGATGGCTCGCTAGCCGCTTTTAGCACTTTACAGTGACAAGGGTGCCCTGGGCGCAGAACACGTAGGTAGGCACTCTAGCAAAGCTCTCCTTGGGTCCAAGCTCCAAACCACCCCCTCCCAAGGTTGAACAACTCCCCTATCAAACCATCACAAATGAGGATGTTGCCACAATTGATGCGACTTCAACTTATATGGAGGAGATCCTCCATTATAAAAAGGATGGAACATTGTTGACTAACAAGGTTGCCTCCCGATGGCTCTGACACACGCAAGCATGGTATGGTGAGATGAATGGACGGCTCTACCGGAGGTCATTCACCTAGCCCCTCCTGTGGTGCTTGGCCCCTAAAGAGGCCCAAACGGTTTTAGCCGAGGTCCACAAGGGGATCTATGGAGAGCATATTGGTGGTCGAACCTTAGCCTTTAAAGTCCTTCGACAAGGCTATTACTGGCCAGCCATGCATTGAGATGCCATGACTTATGTGTAACGATGCCTGTAGTGCCAAAAGCATGCCTGAGCACAACATCAACCTGCAGTTCCACTGACCCCAATCGTCTATGCATGGCTCTTTGCACAATGGGGAATAAACCTCCTCAGCCCCTTCCCCCTAACCTTAGGACAATATAAGTTCCTCATTATCAAGGTGGATTATTTCACTAAGTTAGTGGAGGTTGAACCGTTGGCATCCATCACTTAGAGGCAAATCGAAGGGTTCGTCTGGAAGAACATCATCACTCACTTCGGCATCCCAAAAGCCATCATCACCGATAACGGAACCCAATTCAACAATGCAAAGTTCAAAAAATTTTGTTTAGACTATGGGTTATAGTTAAGGTTTAGCTCGATGGCCCACCTCCAGACCAATAGTCTAGTAAAGGTAACCAATCGTACAATACTAGAGGGCCTGAAGAAGAGAATCGTCAGAGCTCATGGCACATGGGTCGACGAACTCTAGAGTATCCTATGGGCTTCCTAAACTACACTAAAGATTGCTACAGGAGAATCATCATTTAGTCTGGCGTTCAGAACCGAGGCAATGCTCCTACCCGAAGTAGTCTTCCTGAGCTCTCGGGTTGAAAATTTCGAAGAAGACACGTTGGAAAGCGGACTCCGAGCCAGCCTAGACCTCATTGAAGAACGAAGGGCCGACATGCACCTTCAAGCTCTGGCTTGCAAAAAGGCTATTGCAAAACTCTACAACCGAAGGGTGCACCCTTGACCGATCAAGCTTAGTGACTTGGTCTTGCGAAAGGTTGAGGTTAGCGACCCGACGCGTACCTGAGGCAAGCTGGCCTCGAGTTGGGAAGGTCCCTACCAAGTGACTAAGATAGTTCGGGATGGTCCTTACTGCCTAACAACATAAGAGGGAGATCGGTTACCGAGGACCTAGCATATATCAAATTTAAAGAAGTTCTACATCTAATAAGAGTACTCAACTTAAGAACCCCTAGGGTTAGGCCAAAAATCTTGATATAATGCAAAAGATCTATGTTCTGCTATTGTTGAACGGGACTTCGTTGGGCATCTAGACATTGTCATCCTTGAGAGGGCTGGCGAAGGGATCTTTCTCAACTTCTAGGTTGGAGTAGCGAGCTCAGAACCGGGCCAGAGCTACCCGATACTTGTACTCATATGATACCTGGCCCAACCTTTGAAGCCCGAGTTGGAAATCGCGTGACTTCTTGTACTCCACTGTAACCTTGTTATCTCTTTTAGGAACCACACGGGTCGCCTTCGCTAGGGCCTCCTTGGCCTTCTTTGCCTTTGCTCGAGCAGCTTCTGCATTTCATGCAAGGTCCAATAGCTCGCCCTCCATCGAGCGAACCCTCTCATGAGACTCTTTCAACAGTTGCTAAGTCTCTGCAAGCTATTGCTCGAGCTTCTCTCGGAGCTCCCTGTGTTGTCTCTCGGTGTTCTCTAGCACCGACTTCAGACGAGCAACCTCCCCTTCCAGGTCGGTCACCCGCTGCTCGGCTACTGCAATGGCCTCGGGTGCAAGACTTTCACCTCCTCGATTTGGTCACGAAGTTCGGTGATCTTGTCCCCTATGCTACTGATCACCTGACCCACATCATGCACCCAGTCGATCAATGTCATATGATAATATTAATTCTGCACAGAAGAGATATAAATTAGCAACCGAGGCAAGGATTCAATAAGAATGAAAGGGTGGAGAGCGTCCTTACCCAGACTAGTGACTTGGTGACCTTCTCAATTAGCACTTTCGACGATGAGCTGTACGCCTGTCTCACTATCATCGAGATGAGCATGCTGCGGATATACTTGGCGGTCGAGCACCCATCCATCCAGACTTAGCTCCTAGCTGACAATCCTGACCAATGTGGCTCGAGAGGGGAATTAGCTCCGAGGTCTGGTAAGTCTCCCATGAACATAGCCTGAAAGGGCTCATCCTTCAAGAGAACCATGATGCGACAGAGGTCATGTATTGACGCCGACCGAGCTGATCTCCCAATCGTAGCCTCGGCTGAAGTACCCTCTTTAGCACTGGCGATCCCAGTGGCCTCCTTGCTCCGGGTGAGATCTCAAGAATCTTCTCCCTGTTCGCCCCCATGTGCGGCAACTATTAAGAAATCCAGGGACAACATCTCATGCGCAGCGGAAGAACAAAAATAAAACATCCTAGATTTTCACGAAAAGGTTCCATCGTTATGTAAAGATCAGTGCGCAAAACAAATCCGCAAATCGAACACTACATGTATGAAAATATAGTACTTAGGGAGATCGTATATCCTTGAAATTCCTGCAGATCCATGGGGAGGATGAAGAAGATCAAGCGTCCTTCTCTCTACTGGTATCCACATGGAAGGGACTACAATGATGCTCCTCTCTGGGGAGGGGAGAATAGAAGGTAGCTACCAAGAAAAACCCCAACCTATAGGCCTTTGATTCTCTTCTATTTATAGAGGCCTCCTGTAAATCCTGATGGATCCTACCCTATTAGGTATTGGATCTTCATCCAATTACTCAAGCGTCTTAGATTAATGGGTCTCTATCCAATAATTTAGCTTTTATTGGATCTCATCCATGAGATCCAATAATACAGGGGCTTATTGGATATCCAATAAGATAGGGGCTCCGACGGATATCTCATATCCGAACCTCTACTCGTCATAACACGTATCATATGTGTGTGACCCTCTAGGCCCAATATCGAGCTGACCGTGAGTCATACCTATCAAAACTCCTTCTAACTCAGTGAATTATTATCTCCATAATTAATTCACTCAACTCATCAACTATGAACGTACTAGGCCACTACATTGTAGTCCCCAAACGATATAAGAGAATCCAATCCTTTAGACCTATCTATCCTTAGTTATCATGTACCTATAGTCCCTCATCTATCTGATATCCCAAAGACCATATATCGGGCATGGTACTGTCAGACCTATATGGTTTCCACTCGAGTCTCGCTCTAATTGGATTCTCTCGGAGAACTTTTTCTCTCTCAATCTGAATGACCCTGGCCAAGGATTTGCTTGAGCAAGAACATATGAGATATTCCTCTCTTGATACCGAGAGTGGATGATCCTCTATTGACACTCAATAATCCTCGTAAGGTTAACTATCACTCCCAATAACCGGCTATAATAGATTTGGAACTTTCAAACCTATAAGTCTGGTATCAAAGAGTAGAGTACTCATATAGAACATCCTTGGTGTCTCAAGTCTAAGGACCAGATATACTACTAGGACTACGAAATCGTTGTCTGACGTGAGGTATCAATAACCATCCAATATTCCGTAAGTGGATTAATCAGTAAACTCATTCTCTAATGAGCACCTACACTGTATCCTTAATGTCCCCACACAAGTAGCTATGAGACCAGCCACCTCCATCATATGGACGGGTATACAATACACCAGTCTGTCCAATTATTTTGATGTCCTTCTCGAGTAACCTATAATTAGGATTATTTAGGGTCTATGTTTAAAGGTGAATCGGTCTCATTATCATGATTTCATCACGATCTGATTCTCATTGCACAGATCTAATGATATCACAATATACATCTAGATATGTGAGAAAATATTAATAATCATATGCAAAGAGATTGATGTAGTATGTTATAGGTGTCATCACTCATATGATTGGCTTGTAGGGCACCTATAACTAGCAGGAATAACTTCCCGAGTCGTCGTCATCTCAGACATCTTTTAGGTCTTAACTATTGCCTTCTTTCGAGGATGGTCTTGCTCAAAGCCTCTTGTTTGCATTGTCGGGTCTGGTCCTTCTGATGAGGGAGCAGACGATTGGGAGGGCCAGGGGGTTGTTAGGGTGTGAGGCATCCCCTTCAGTGCCTTCAGATTCACCATCTCTACTTAGAAAAATCCAAAACTAGTCAGCAAACAAAAAAAGAACTAGTGCCGAAAGTAAGACGGGCTCGGTGCGAGTCATATGTGTCCTGCAAGCCAATCATGTGAGTGATGACACGTATGACTTGACATTCACTCTTTTTTCTTATTATTATTTAATATTTTATTATTTTATCTTGCGTGTTGCATATATTGTGATGTTCATGAATCTATGCAGTGGGAGTCAAATCATGATGAGATCACGATAATGAGATCGATTCACCTTTAAACAGATCCTAAATAATCCTGGCCATAAGTTACTTGAGAAGGACATTGAGTTAACCGAATAGACTGGTGTGTTGTATACCCATCCATATGATGGAGGCGACTAGTCTCATAGCTGCTCGTGTGGGGATACTAAGGATACAGTACATGTGCTCATTGGAAAATGAGTTTACTAATTGATTCATCCACGCAATGCTGGATGGTTGGTGATGTCTTATTGTTAGATAGTGATTCCATTATCCTAATAGTATATCTGGTCCTTAGACTTAAGACACCAAGGATGTCCTGTATGAGTACTCCACTCTTTGATATCAAACTTATAGGTTTGAAAGCTCCCGATCTAGTACAGCTGGTCATTGGGAGTGGTAGCCAACTTTTCAAGGGCTATTGAGTATCGATAGAAAATCATCCACTCTCAGTATCATGAGAGGAATATCCTATATGTTCTTGCTTAAACAAATCCTTGGCCAAGATTATTCGGATTGAGAGAGAGATTTTTTCGAGAGAATCCAATTAGAACGAGACTTGAGGAGAGACCGTATGGGCCTGATGGTACTATACCTAGTATAAGGTCTCTAGGATATTAGATAGATCAAGGACTATAGGTACATGGTAACTGATGATAGATAGGTCCAAAAGATTGGATTCCTCTGTATCGTTTGAAGACTATGGCGTAATGGCATAGTATGCCCATAATTGATGAGTTGAGTAAATTATTATGGAGATAATAATTCACCGAGTTAGAAGAAGTTCTGACAAGTATGACTCATGGCCAACTCGATATTGAGCATAAAGAATCACACACATATGGTAGGTATTACGATAAGTAGAGGTTCGGATATGAGATATCCATCGAAGCCCTTATCTTATTGGATATCCGTTAAGCCCTTGAATTATTAGATCCTATAGACGAGTTCCAATAAGAGCTAATAAGAGATTATTGGGTAGAGACCCATTAATCTAAGAGGCTTGGTTAATTGGATGGAGATCCAATACCCAACAGGGCAAGATCCATTAGGATTAAGTTGACAGGGGACCTCTATGCTCCAAAGGCTCATAGGTTAGCGTTTTTTGGTAGCCACCTCCTATTCTCCTCCCCCTCTCCTCCTCAGCCAGCAGCCTAAGTTTGGAGTGTGTGGGCAGCAAGAAGGATCGACCTATTCTTGATTACGTAGTGCGTTCAACGAGGAGATTTAAATAACGATTTAAGGAGCATCGTCGTAGCTCCTACCATGTGGATTATCACTAGAGATGAGGACATTTGAACTCCTTCATCCAGTCCCATAAATCTACATGAATTCAGAGATATATAATCTCCCTAGGTAATTCTCTTATGCACAGTTTTTTAGTTTCGCGGGTTTTGCACACCAACTTTTGTATGACGATAAGAACCTCGTTTTCTGTAGGAAATATATGATTTTTGTTTCTGTTCTTCTGTTATGAATATGATGTCGCTGCAAATTTTCTAACACTCAGGCCCTACCTTGAGGAGCTAGACTAAGCCCCGCCTCAACCAACCATTGCTCGGTCATATTCCTAATCGCCCGGGATAAAGAGAGAATCTCCCTCGGCCACTCGAGCTGCTTGTATTCATCATTAATCAAACTAGGGGGCGAGTTGTTGATCGACCACAATGACCATCGGAGACCGAAGCCCCACGTCCAACTACAACTGATGAAAACGTATCGACTTTTTCACCCCTTATTGTTGGAGGGTGCCCCACTAATTCTAAAACTCGATTGGGATAATAAATAGTAGTTGCCCGCCCCCTTAGAGAGGCATAAACAGGAAAAAAAGAGTGAATGGGTTAGGGTGATACGAGCACCTTGGCATTCCCTGAGGAATGCCACCAGATATTACCACAAGTTTGGCGAATCTACGATAATGAGATTCGCCACTAGGAGAGGCAAGCCTTGGCTATGGGGTGCAGGGGAAATCGAAGCCCTGCCTCAAGTGCATCCAGTGTTAAACCAAATTTGTTTGGAAATGGGTCATAGGCACGTTGCCCAGGACGGGGAGCATGCAGTTCAAAATCGATCAAGATACTATAGCATTCATGAATGTGCCCGAGCAATTCCTCGATCATGATAGAGTCAAAATCGTGCAATGATTTTGAGACCTCAAGGGACCGGATGTCCTTTTCATTAATCAACGACCCCTATCCGATGACATGCTATTACCCCGACAATCACTTGAGGATGATGTTGTGCCCTCAAACCCCGACTGACTCGATGAAGAGGAGGAGGAGGAGAACATCCTAACCGACCTAAACGACTAGATGACCGATAAGGAAAACTAGGGAGAATGACTGAGGAGAAGGACGACCGGAGAAAGCATAGAGTAAATAAGCAAAATGAGACCAACAAAGGGGTTTATAAAGAAAGCCCCACCACCCGAAGCAGCCCTTCGCTTCCTTGGGAGTGGGTGACAGCTCACCTCGCCATAGTGGCTCTTGAGAAGGGGCGCCCAAACACAAGTTCCTAGGTGGCGCCTAAAAAAAAAGCTAAATATTCCTGCTAAGCTAGATTCTTGCCAAAGCAAAAGCACCGAAAATTTCCCACCTTGGCAATGGCTCACCTAGACTAGTTCACTTCAGTCATCGCTTGAGCAGCTGCTTGGCCCAAAATGGACCCGAACAATACTGCTCAACCAATCATAGAGTCGTCGTTTGCTTCAGCCATTGCCAAAGCAACTGCTCGGCTAAACATGGGCCTGAACAATGCTGCTTGGCCAAACCATAGCTCGAGCAAGGTCGCTCGGCCATACCAGTCCCCAGTGCCTGAGCGATGCTACTCAGCTTGTCATATAGTCAATCATCATTTGCTTCAACAGTTGCTAGAGCAGTTGCTTGGCCAAACGTGGGCCCGAATGATGTTGCTTGGCTAGGTTAGAGCCCGAGCAATGTCGCATAGCCACATTAGTCCCTAGTGCCCGAGCGATGCTACTCGACTAGTCATACAGTTAATCGTCATTTGCCTTAGTTGCTGCCAGAGTAGCTACTCGACCAAAATGGGCTCGAACAATGCTGCTCAGCCAAGTCAGGACCCGAGCAATGTTGCTCAGCCATAACAATCCCTAGTGCCTGAGCAACGCTGCTCTGTTAGTCATACAGCCATAACAATCACTATCGGAGCAGCTGCTAGGCTAAACATGGGCCCGAATGATGCTGCTTGACTAGGTCAAAGCCCGAGCAATGTTGCTCGGCCACATTAGTCCCCAGTGCTCGAGCAACGCTGCTTGACCAGTTATATGCAGTCCGTCATCATTTGTTCAGTTGCTGCTAGGGGAAGAGAATAATATGGCATATTTTGGTACCACACCCTTTGGCAGCAGTCCACAACCATGTTAGCACCGACAGGGAGCTTTAAAGTTGATGTGGCAAACCATGATGACATAACACCTCAAACTCAGACAAGGCGATCATCCTCCCACGATGTATAAGGCTGTGCAAGGTATGCTGTGTTGAATCTCGGATTTTGATGATAAAACTAATTGATTGTGGTTTATTATTTAACTGCATTTTTTAGTTACGCAGGTCTACTATCAATCAGGATTAGACAATTGACGCTGGAGGAATTGACGTTGCGCTGGGTGATCGAGCCGGAGGTTCGGTCGACAATCGACAGAAGGCTTCATACGTCGGGTATCGGGCCAAGAAGAGCGTGTTGCACCAAGGATATCGGGGTTGCGGAGCAACCACCGATTGGGCAACGGATCTCTAGAGAGGACGATATGCCAAAGAATCGGATGAAGCATCGATAAGCCAATGACGTGCCGGGCAACTGAATGTCAATTCACGTTATAATAACTATCTAGATCGAAGTGGAGTTTTTGTTTGTGTGTGTGCAGGATTAACTACGATGATGATGAAGACGTAAAGTGAAACAAAGTATCGGAAGACAAGTATGATGGATCATTGAGAGTTCGAGAGTTTGACGGAAGTCTAAAGATTCATTGGGAGTGTTGCTAGAACCGACCGAGAACGAGTAGGGAGCTTGCCAAAGGGTTTTCAGAAGTTCGCCGGAAGGTTCGTCGGAAGTTCGCGGAGCTTCCCAAGAAAGATCGGAGCTTGCCAAAGAAGCTAGGTGGAACTCGCCAAGATCATCGTGAAGTTCGGGAGCCTACCAGGAGTTCACAGAATGGTTTCCAAGGGTTCGTCGGAAGACCGTCGAAAGTTCGCCGAAAGCTCGTCGAAAGAAGTCTTGTCTTATGGACTTTGTAATAGCTTATAAAATATCTTTAAAATTCATAGTTAGCATATAATTTGGTTTAGAATTAGGTGTCAATCCTATAAACCAAATTTGGGCTAATTCGGACTTCATTTGGATCGGTTTAGGTTGGAAGAGTAGAAATAATGCTAAAATGACTGGGGCACATTTTGGTACCGAACAGCGGTAGAATCGCCTATGCTAGGCACAAGTGTAGGCGGTGGTACCACCCACCTGGGGTGGTAGCACCGCCGGCGTCAAAAAGGAGCTTTAAAGTTGCCAGCCAGTGTGGAACACTTTGTAGGCGGTGGGCGAACCTTGTCGATCGACAATGATGTAAGCACTTGACAAGAAAAACCCAAACTGAATTCAAATTTGGAGCCTAAATTTGAATCCTCTTTGGATCTATAAATACCCTCCCTTTCTCAGCTGAAAGGGTAACCCTTTGAGAGTTAGAAATTGAGCAAAAGACTTGGGAAAATCTAGTTTTCAATAGCTTATGTTCACCTCCTTCTTTCTCTTTGAAAAATCTGTAAGAGAGTGAACTTCTTGTAAAAGGGTTGTAAGAGGGGTGTTTGGTTCTTCCCCTTTAAAAAGATTTGCTAGTGGAAGTTGGGAACCTCATCGGAGAAGGCTTCGGAAGTGGATGTAGGTCGGATGACCGAACCACTATAAATCGATTTGCATTTACTTTCTGCAACATGCAAACCATCTTCATTTGCTGCCTTACTTACTCAACTTCCTCTTATCTTTATATGTATCATTTTAAGTTTATACATAATCAAAGCAGTTTCAAATGAAACATTGATTTTTATCGAAGGAACTTGTTTAAATCGTCAAAAATCTATCGTTCTTTACCGCTGCACTAATTCACCCCCCCTCTTAGTGCCGCTCGATCCCTAACATGCTGTATGGTACGAAGCTGCTCCGGAAAGCTTGGGACAACGCTGCCTGGTATGAAATTACCCCAAAAAGTCAGGACTGCATCACAAGGTACGAAGCTACTCCAAAAAGCCTGGAATGGTGTTGCTCGATGCTCAAGGGGTCGGTGGTCATTAATGGACTGTGTACGTTCGACCCCCGTGCATAGGTATAAAAACCCACCACTTGGCCAGCGCCTTAAGAGGAAAAAAAAACTCATCCACATAACGCTAATTTAAGTTTCAGAGGGGTCGAGTCAGAAAATCCCCTTCTTGACCTTGACCTGTGTGCAGGACTCCGACGAACACGCAGCGAACCACTTGCCAAGGGAGGAGATCACGCTCGAGAGGCGAGTCTCCAACTCAACTCGACTCAACACTCACTTCCACCCCCAAAGTATTTGCTTAGGCAACTTTGCGCATCCAGAGCTAGACCAAGTCGTGCTGTTTCCTTGACTACAGTGTAAAGGTCCACTAATAGGTAGTTTGGAAACACCTAAAATCATATCAAATTAGCATTTATAAATAACTTAAACGAGTTTGAAATAATAAAATCGATCTTAAATCACATAGATCGCTCCAATTTAGTTTAGTTGAGCCATGAGGGGTTACCCATTGAGCCAACCAACCATCGAGTCAATCGGGCAATCGACTTTAGATTGTGTTGAACTTGACCTAGTTGGATATGGTCTACTCAACCGATTAATCTATTAATTAATTAATTTATTTATTTTTGTTTAGACCTAATAGTGACATAATAGTTTATTTATTTATTTATTTTGTTGATACAACAAATAAATAAAATTCATTTTAATTAAAAATAATAATTCTATAATGTGCAACATATCATTAATTAAATTCAATCTAATTAACAGGATCACTAAACAAAACAATTGATATTACTTAAATAAAAACAACATATCAATAAAAATATATGAAATTTAATATAAACTTTCTAATTACGATAGAAATTTGAGGTAACATAGTAAATTCTAAATTTATCATGCATCGAAAATTTACCATCAATTAATTTCGAAATCCATAGAAATTCTATCAATTAAAACATAAATCGAACACTTTTCATGCATCCAAAATTTTGAAACTTTACGATTAATTAATCCAAAATTCATAAGATTTCTATCAACTAAAACATACATACTTTTCACTCATCACAAATTTCAAAAAATTGTCATTACTTAATTTTGAAATTCATAAAAATCTATCGATTAAAATATAATTTCGATATTTTTCATACATCTTAATTTTTGAAAGCTTAACATTAGTTAATTCCAAAATTATTTTTAATCTTTTTCAACATAAGCCAGATGAAAATTAAAGAATTTGAAGGATAGACTAACTGTTCTCCATCATTAATGATGATCACTCCTCTTCGTCTGCTTCCCATTCTTCCCTATCTATGTTAGAACGAAGGAGAACGAAGAGTTTATCCGACTTATATAGGTGAGGAGGGGAAATCCATTTATGACATAAATCTTAATTTCTAATTTTTTGCAATTAATGTTTGAATAATTAATTGTATTATTCCAATTTTTCTCAATCAAATTAAGAAATTATCTTAATGCCCGCATATTACTTCAAAATTAAGAATATACCTATGAGGAACAAATTATTCTACTAAGGTAAAATGTTAACAATATAATTTTTAGTTTAAGAAAATAAGGAATAAATCCGGTGATTTACACTTTCTCCACTATGATATGACTTTCGATTATCTACTTTATTCGTCGAATTATGGCATGTTCTAAACTAAAGCATAAGCATTAGCAAATCTTAGAGTTGACATTTAATTACGATCACTTGTAGCTATTGAAGTTTCCAAAACTTAGTGTGTTTTACTTAATGAGTCATCGTACAGTTTACTTAGTAATAAGTCAACCAAAAGTCGATCTCTCAACTCAACTCCCTGCGAACTTTGAGAGACGAGAGTGCATCAAGTCATCCAACTAGCTTTTGTATTTTGTTGAAGTGTATTAATACTATGCCAAGCATAAATGATGGTGATGAAGCCAACGATACATCACTCCTAAGGGAGATGAGATGACCAATGGAATAACTCAAACACGCTTCGAGGATTGAGGTGGATTTAGGGGGGCATAATCCTAACTGACTTATATAAAGTCTGAGATTGGATGGGTTATCTAATATAATCTCTTCGATGTTCGAGTTAGTTTTGATAAGGATATAATAGATTTTATAAAAAAAAAATTAATTTTAATTACTATATTTTTTTTTATAAGTGATTAAAGTTATGTTTGGGAACATATTTGTATTATTAATGTGCATTCGAAAAAAGTCTAAAGGAATGTATAATTATGGAATGCTATTAGTGTTTAATAAACAATATATGATAACTACATTTTGATCATGCATTGACTTTGGTGTTATTCAGTAGAATTATATTTCAAAAGTCAATTGAATATAATGTGATAAATTTATACTTCTAATATTTTGATATTCATTCAAAAATACATTTATTTTTTATTTAAATTAATAAATAAAAAATAAATGTATGTATAAAATTTTATAAAATTTTTTGTATGTTTCAGATATATAATAAACAGAAAATATAATCATATATATGAATATAAAATAATTTTTAGAAATAAATAAAAAATAAAATTTTATTTTATAGAAGATATAAATCATGTTGATTTCTTTGGTAATTTTATGCTTTCATATAATGTCATAAGATATTTAAAAAAATTATATTTGCATCCCACAAATATTAAAATGTTAATGCTACTTTGAGATAGCATTAGCATTTGAGCATTTACAATATAGCATCCAGACCAAATACAATTTGAAAAAAAAAATTATCAAACATTAATTTATATTTAAAACGTACATTGGGTCTTCAATAAATATTTCAAATGTGTTCTTAAGTGTACTTAGTAGGAAAGAATATTTCGTAAAATATTCTTAGACAAAATATTTGTTGATCATTGTTTTGGACTAATTATTATCGAGGTTTGCCTTCTCACTGCTAACTATATGACAACATATCGATTGGCAGAGAAGATTTCTTCTATCACTATCGATATGAAACAAACATTAAAAAAAAAAGTTTTCATTAGATTAAATGGATTAGAAGACGTTGACACATAAACTCAAAACCTAATGCCTATATTTACAATAATGTATCAATCAATCAAATGGCGATATTAAGCAAGTTAACATTTGCTCCGAATAAGTTATACTGAATTAGTTCACAATACCAAAAGATTTTTATTATAGTTATCAATCAATCTTTACAAGTCTAAGTTTGTTGAAATCTTAGAAAAAATTGTAGGATAAAGATATGGATATAAATAAGATAATAACCACATTGCGTCAATTTATTAGATTGAGGTTTCGAATCAATTTTGAAATATATCAAGTATAACTTATATATTATATAAAAATTAATACAAAGAATAAAACACATATTGATGATATGATTCCATATCTATCCCTTTATGTATATTATAAGAAATATTTGGAGGCATATGTGTTGTACTAAAATATAAAGGGGTAAATGTGATATTTTGAAACATTAAAATAATAAACATGTAAAAGTACTCCAAAATATAAAACCCATATGGAATGACTAAACGGGTATGGATCTTTATTTCGATCCGAACCCGGCCGAGACGGTTAATCGATTCGAACCGAGTCAATCCACTCAAACCCCCTCAGTTCCCTTTTTACCCCTACCGGTCGTGCCTTCTGCCACCGGAGACTGCGAAGAGCTCATTCGTTATTTCGAAGTAACGCGGGGGTATTCCTGGATTCTCACATCTCTCGTTTCTTCCCCACTTGGGAACGGCTCGGCCCCTCCAAGAAGCACTCGCCTCGCACTCGTTGGCCTCCGAAAGACATCGGAACCTTCCGAGTCCAATGGCGGTTGCGAATCGAACCAGGGGAGAGCGAAGCCCCTCGCTCCAGATCTGAAGCTCCCCTCGCGCTATTCCTCTTTCTATCCCTCCCTCCTTCCCTCGATTCTTTGATGCCACATCTTCTCGATCGATTCGTGGCACGATGAAGTTGTTCGAAGATTTGCCGCCGATGGATCACCTTCGATCCGAGGACATGAGCCTCGTGCAGATCATAATCCCCGTCGAGTCCGCCCACCGCGCCGTTTCTTATCTCGGCGAGCTCGGTCTTCTCCAACTCAAAGATGTGAGGAACCCTAACCCCGTAGATCTGATCGTCTTTGCCTTCGATTCCCACCGCGGATCTTGTTCCGTTTTTTGGTCTGTCTTCTTAGGTCGTCTTTATCTTGATTATATCGGCGTTCTCGATAGTTCTCGTGATGTCAACGGATCTTTCTTTTAAATTTTCTGTTCCTTGATGGATGATGTTGTCGGTTTAATAAACTCAATGAATTATCGACTCTGCTGATTGCGAGTGTGCTGAATTCAGATCTTATGTAGTCTGATGAATGCGATTCTGGTGAGATCTTGGCCTTTTTTGGGATGTAATTGATTCGAGCAGCTGCGGAAGTTTGTTGGGTTTGTTTGGTTTTATCATTCTTCAAGAGAAGAATAGATGATCACATGTGTGCTCGCGGTACCTACTTGTTCATTTTAGATCTGGGGTGCTAAGCAAGTAATTGGGACTTGCTATGTAGCCAGAGATGATATAACATTCTCTAATTCGGGAAAGAGGTTAACATTCTCTAATTCTGGAAAGAGGTCATCTTCTTAGGACAGAGTTAATAATTTTTTTCTGAGAGTTCGCCATACATTTTGGTCATAGACGGTGATTAGGTTGTATGATGTCGTGGCAGTAACTAAGGCTGTGTATTACTGTTATATTTTCTCCTTGAGAACATTGACAACTTTTAGTCAACATTTTATCATTATGACCTATACTGGACCAATTAGGTTTCTTTTCCGTAGCTATTTCTGGTGTGGTCAATTTGTAAGTGTCTTAATTTCTCCGTGAGAACATTGATGGTTTAGAATCTTTAATATGTCTCTCGAGGAATTCACGTTGGCTTGATATCCCCAACCCCAAGCCTTTTTTTTTTTAAAATGAAGACCTAGAATACTGCTTGCTGTTGTTTGATAATTTATTCTCATGACAAGTTAGATAAATGTCATGGCATCTAATAATGTAATCTCATATTTTGTTCTCATTAGACTCCAATGTAGATTAACTAATCTAAAGAAAAACAAAAAAGAAATTCCATTGAAATGTATTTTTATTGACCAATCAGAATTACCTTCCAGGACCTATAATTGTCTCAAAAGGTCCAATATGCACGCATTATTGGACCAAAGAATGCAAAAAACATAATAATACATTCTGATCTGGCCCCAACAAAAATTATACTATGTATTTTTGTGTTATAGAGTTTAATTAAATAGCAATTTTGTGTTTATTTATCGGTACAACAGAATTTCTTATAAACTGTTTTGGTTGGCACAGAGATTCTGTAGGTTCCATTTCTTCACATTTAAAGGTTCACATTCTCTTGAACAATGTAATAATGATATAATACAAGTTAATTGACTCTTTCTTCTCACTAGACCCTAAAAAATATAAAAAAACAAAAATCTTCCTCTCTGGCTTTGCAAAAATTATTCCCAATCGTGTCACTGATGGCAAGTTACCTCAGGCCATGTTGGAAAGATGGAGAAATATGCAAAAAGATATTGTATATTGTGCAAAGATATATCTGTTGCCAAGATGTTGACAGTTGTCAAAGCCCAGACCTTTGCAACTTCTTTGATGGTTTGTCTTCTAAGATAATTCATACCAGTAAAGCTTTGTTAGTTTAAGAACTTTGCAATGAAAATTTTCTTGCAATCAAGTACTTTGATGGCAGCATGATACTTCGGAAGCACCACTTCTGTTTAGCCATTGCAGTTTGTTTCTTTAAGCAATGACTTTTCAATCTTCCCTAAAAAGAAATTTTGTTTTGTTAAAGAAATTAATCAGCTCACACTTTGTCCATTGTTTATCAGTGGTGGTATACAATCGGATTACGCACTAATGAAGATCTTTATACTGGAGCTCTTTTTCTATTATTTCTTTCTGCTATATCCTTAATAGCGGGTTGGTTACACCTACAACCAAAATGGAAACCAAGCGTTTCGTGGTTCAAAAATGCCGAATCTCGTCTAAATCATCATTTGTCAGGACTTTTCGGAGTGAGTTCTTTGGCTTGGACAGGACATTTAGTTCATGTCGCTATTCCAGGATCCAGGGGACAGTACGTCAGATGGAATAATTTTTTAGATGTATAACCCTATCCTCAAGGGTTGGGACCACTTTTTATGGGTCTGTGGAATCCAAAATCCTGATTTGAGTAGCCATTTATTTGGCACTTCCCATGGAGTAGGAACTGCCATTCTAACCCTTCTCAGTGGATTTCATCCACAAATGCAAAGTTTATGGCTGACTGATATTGCTCATCATCATTTTGCTATTGCATTTATTTTCCTTATCGCTTGTCATATGTATAGAACTAACTTCGGGATTGGGCACACCGGCACAGTATCAAAGATATTTTAAAAACACATATTCCTCTAGGGGGTCGATTTGGACGTGAGCATAAGCGTCTTTATGACACAATCAATAATTCACTTCATTTTCAATTAGGTCTTGTTTTAGCCTCCTTAGGGGTTATTACTTCCTTGGTTGCTCAACACTTGTATTCTTTACTTGCTATGCATGTACAAAGAAGGCTTTTTTGAATGTACATGCCTTTGTAATAATAGTTAGGTAATCAAAGAAGGCTCCACAGTCCACACCCAAAACCCATTTGGAGTTTGTACATTGTACATGCCATATATCATGCTGAATTCTCAATGTTCTGTCCACCTATTCAAGCTATTATATTTTTTTGTTGTTGTATCTGTGCACATGTGGAGAGATTGCTCTCAAATCAGGGCAAACTAGTACTGTACTGACATGACAAATGTCGATCCATGCCAACGGGTGCCAACCAGCATGGCAATTTTTACTCACGAGTGCATTGCTTGAGTATTGCATTTTTCCAAGTACCTTATAAGGATTCTTTCAAGTACATATTTAAGGATCCTTATCCTTTATAATAATGATATTGCAACATTTGACTGTGTATATGAAGGACCTATGTCCATCTTTTTTGTGCAGTTAAATGAAGATAAGAGTCCTTTTCAACGAACATTTGTCAACCAGGTATGCGCTCACATGGACTTCTATAAAGTCACTTTCAATTTAAGATCTCTTTTTAGTTTTGCTCTATGTTATAATGTGATGTGCCATTTTTGTTATAATTCACTCATAATATAATGTTTGCTCTTCAAACTTCCATATATTTAGTGTTGTAGTTTTATATTCTTGCATATTCTTCACAATTATTTAACATCTGATATGTAATTTTAGTCTTCTTGGTGGTGCAATCATGTATTTTTGCTATTTCTTCATAGTGTTCTTAATGAATAGCCAGCAATACTTGAAGAGTTACTTTAGTTTGTTGCAGAAGAAAATGCTAATTCTTTATTTTTAAAAAACCAATGGTGACCATATACTTGGACATGAGCTGATATTTTGGTTTATTTTACTGACACTTTTTTTTTATATTTCCCCACTTGAGTTTCTAATTAATTCAGAAAAATTTCTGTTGCATTAGTTGTGATTTTGCTGTTACTAGCGATCTAATATATATAAATCTTATGATCACTGTAGTCTTGTATTGTATTTCAAATAATTTATGTTCTACTACCAGTGGCAGGCAACTGTTATTAGAACTTGTTGTTAGGTTTGTTTCTAGTAAGATTCTAAGTTCTGGTCTGACACAGACTGGTACAGTTCCAAGAGACCTGGTGGTATTAGTTAAAGTCTACCAGTAGTTAATTGTAACTAGTAATTAAGCCACAATAGTCTATAAGTAAGCCTTTGTGAGTCTCTCTAGATATCATGTGTTATCTTCTCTTTTTTTTTTCCCCTCCGGTAACAAAGCTCCTACTTTTGCTGTAGCTTAGATTCTTGTGAGGCCTTTCTCCTCCTCAAATTGGTGAAAATCCTAGTTTAGGAGGGTCAGTAATAACAGATTACTTTTGGAACTTATAAACAAAAAATTGAGAACTCTATTGATCATACAAGTACAGAATTGTTCGGTAACAAGTAAATATTGTCTATTTCTTTTTTGGTATCAAACAACATTTTAACTTAAACAGGAGACTGAAACTGGTAAAAACTTTCTGGTTATTGCTGATCTAAGATGCAAATATGAAGCATAAATTCTTCTCAATTGTTGCTGTCCGTGTCAAGGCCAATATTTATCAGATGCTTCTTGATGTATTTTGGATTGTTTATATAAATGCACTATGCATATGACAGACTTCAATGCACTTCTTGATGTAACTTTCTAGTGCTTTTGTGAAAAGTTCCTTCTTGTCTAAATGGTTATTTTTCTAATAAGTTTTATCCATGATGTTCTGATTTTATTGTCTATATTGTACAAAATATAAAATTGCAAAAACATTTTTTAAGAATATACTGATTTTAGTTGTTTTTCCTGCCATATGATTTCTGTGTCAGCATATGTCCATGCTTCACAGAATGCAGTGGATGCTTAACGAACATATTGTGCTTTAGTGATTGACTTATTTTGACTGTTAGTATGTGCTTTAAATCTGATGTTTAACACATTCTTTAATGTCTGAGAACTATCTCTGGACATGGCTTGGCTTGCAGTTTATGTGGACAATGTAACCGTTTTTTAACTTCATCTGCTGCCCCTTAATTTGGTGGGTTTATGATTATAATCAGTCACTTGCACATGGCTAGTGGCATTTTTTTTTTGTGTTGACGAATTTGAATGATGTAATTAGTCTTTTCTGTCTTCCCTTCTAACAAGCTTCAAGTAATTGCACATAAGTCCTGATTAAAGAGTACTTGCTCCTGGAGATCTTCAGTGTATTTGTTTCTCTCCTTCAATGGAGGGGGCCTTGCACAGCACTTGGATGGTAGTGTCCAAATGATCATGTGTTAAAATTTCTATAACTACATGAATATTTAGATGGTTTTTGTCCTTTTGCTTGAGTTTTATCTTTTTTTTCATCTCATATTTACAACTATAGCAGATCATACATCCTGATGAATCATAATTGTATTTGACATTAGATGTTTCGCTGATCGAATAGGTGAAGCGATGTGGGGAAATGTCACGCAAGTTAAGGTTTTTCGGCGACCAGATTAGTAAGGCTGGTATTACAGCTTCTCCTTGTCCTGCTTCACAACAAGTCATTGACTTGGAAGAGCTAGAGGTAAATTGCATATCCCATTGAACTTGTTTTTTGCCATCTTTTTCATAATTAAAATATTGTTTATTCACATATTAGCATGATTCATCTTATCAGTCCATACCGGTGTACTGATCGGTCATCGGTACAATACATACCGAACTACATTGATATATTGACACATGGTATGGTGAGGCATACCAACAAACAGGTATGTATTGTTTATACCGGTCCCTTGTTGGACCGGTACATATTGCCCATACCAGGTGGTATGCTGTATGACGAACCTTGCATATTAGAATAAGAAAGATCATTTTTGTGTTTGAGTTTATCCATTTGGAATCTGGGATCTTCAATCTTTTATTTATTTTGAATATCTACTCGCTTGTTTCAGGTGCGATCGAGTGAACATGAGGCTGAACTTCTAGAAATGAATGCAAATAGTGAGAAATTGCGGCAAACATACAATGAGCTCCTTGAATTTAAGTTGGTGTTATTAAAGGTAATTTGCTAAGTTACTTTTATATATTTTGATGCAAGTATAACTTCATTTTTATCTGGTCATCAATGTCATGTATGGATGTGTTTGTTAGAGATCATATGTTTTACTTCAATACAAAGTTTTTGAGCTTGTCAGCTATACTATTTATTTTGTTGTAGCCGCTTGTGGACTTTCAATTGGTTTGTAGCTTGTTAAATGCTTTTCAGCCTTGTCAAGCACTAGGTTTTGTTGTCCTTACCTTGGACAGCCAATGTCGCCCGAACCCGTACATACCATCGGTCTCATGTGGACCTGTACGTACCATCGCTCAGACCGGTACCAAACAGGTGGTACATAGACCACCCTCGTTTCAGGTGGTCTGCTTCAACCCAGTAAAACAGGTCCACTTCGAACCGTTTAATTAGGACTCTTAGGGCTCACATTCTCGGGCCCTTTGTGAGCATGTTTGAAGTGTAATTTGAAGGCATGCATTTATATAAATAGGCAGAAAGAATATGCTGGTTGTGATGTTCTTGGTAGATAAACAATGTATATGCCTGTCACTGGACCTGCACTTATTAGATTTTTTATTCCAGGCAGGTGGATTTCTTGTTGCAGCTCAAAATCATGCAGTTCCAGCTGAGACAGAGTTAGTTGAAAATATATACTCCAAGAAAGATGATGAGAGTGTATTTTTGCTTGAACAGGTTTTCTTCTTCTCATTGACTAATGATGGTTAGTAATTAATTGCTCTTCTGCCTTTTTGCTTATTGTGACATGCATATCATTATAGTCTGTGCAGCCTGAGTCTTCAAGTAAAGCTGGCTTGAGATTCATCAGTGGGATTATATGTAAGTCAAAGGAGTTGACATTTGAGAGGATGCTTTTTCGAGCTACTAGGGGCAATATGTTCTTCAATCAGGCACCTGCCGGGGAACAGGTTATGGATCCAGTGTCTGGTGAAATGGTATGCATACCTTTACCCCACTCTGAGTCTGCTAATATAAACTGAATGCTTTCGAACTGTGCCCATCCAGTTTATGACAAAACGTATTTTACCTTCAATGAATTCTATTTACTTGGAAGATTTTATTGGCAAAGAAACTAATCTTTTCTATAGGTTCATGCTTGTCTTTTAGTGCCTTACTGCATGTTTAAACTTGCCTCTATTCATATTCTCTTGTCATTTTATGCAGGTAGAAAAGACAGTCTTTGTAGTTTTCTTTTCAGGGGAGCAGGCTAAAAATAAAATACTGAAAATTTGTCAAGCATTTGGAGCAAGTTGCTATCCTGTGCCTGAAGAGAATAGTAAACAGATGCAACTGACTCGTGAGGTATGCTAATTTCTACTGTATCCAAACCATTCATTGCATCCTCAGTGTCTTCACTCAATACTTAACATTTCAGCATGGTATACTCTTGGCAAGTGCTGCAAGTTGCATATGGACAAACAACCAAGCTCAGCAGTCAAGGGTTGCCCAAGTCTAGTCTAGCATATAGCAATTCAATATTTGTGGGACATAATCTTTTGCTAAAATGAACTAGTTGTGTACTGATCTTTTGTGTGATCCTTTTCTATGTTCTCATATTTAACAGAGGCAACTGTATCATGAACTGTATGTGCCCTAGACGCCACATTGCTGTGAGGTTTTTGCAATGTGTCAGCTTTTTTTTGGTTTTTCTAAGCACCTGTTTTCGGGGTCTCCTGAATCAAAGCTATCTTGAAATTATAGATATTTTGAAGAGTCAAATACTGATCGAGTCTTTTTGACTGTTAACTTGTGTTTGATGATACTAAATGATGATGAAATAGTTAATTTTTGAAGAATAATTTATGAATGTCATATGGGTCATTTTATTGAAATATTCATTTCTCTCACTTAGATGGATGCTGGACCTTTTTTCTTATGTGTCTGTTCATAGAAGCTATGTACAAATCATTACAGTTAATTGCTTCTTTCTTGCTCTATTTGCCAGGCATAATACCCCTTAGTGAGCTTATAGTGTTAAAATGCTTTAGCAGTTAGTACATGGTCAATTAATAATAATCTCTGTGGCATGAGAACTGCATAGAAAATTATGAACAGCTGGAGCTTTTAGTGGTCCCTTCATCTATCATTGAAGCTGGGGAATTCACATTGTTGCTTTATTGCATGAGAAATTTAGAATGAATAAGTTTGCACTGACTCGTTACTATCCTCATCTAGGTTTCATTGCGTTTGTCTGATTTAGAAGCAACACTGGATGCGGGAAACCGTCATAGAAATAAGGCCTTAGCTTCAATTGCTTCTCAATTGTGGAATTGGATAATCATGGTATAGCTGGTTAACCCCCAGTTTCTCTTCTTCAAGTTAATTTTAAGTGTTATTTGGCTTATAGTTGAAAATAGTTTTCCAATGATGCTTAAATATATGCTAACTTACTGTAATTAGGGCAGGACCTGCACTGCTGATTTTCATTGTATTATGTTTTAGGTAAAAAAAGAGAAAGGTGTGTATGACACATTGAATATGCTCAACTTTGATGTTACAAAAAAATGCCTTGTTGGAGAAGGATGGTGTCCGACATTTGCTAAACCTCAGGTGATAATTTTTGTTATATTATTGTGTTCACCAAGCTGCATCCCAGCTGAATGTAAATTGTTTGTTGGTATTATATTTAGTATAGAAATATGTTTTTGTTGTTTCAAATATATTTTTTGGCCACAGATCAAGGAGGCTTTGGAACATGCAACAATTCATAGCAATTCTCAAGTGGGGATAATATTTCATGACATGGATTCTTTTGAATCTCCCCCGACATATTTCAGAACAAATCGGTTCACACATGCATTTCAGGAAATTGTTGACGCATATGGGTTTGTCCTTGAAACTCTAATGGCAGACATTTTGACATTTGCTTTGTGATACTTGTAGACATTTTCATCCAAGACCAATGAAATTTCACATGCTGGATTGAGATGACTACATTTGTCTCAGCCGTGAAAGTATTTAACCATTTTTCCAAAGTCACATATTGAATGTACCTGCTGCATTGTATCTAGTTTTGTTATCATTTTGCCTCCACCTGTATCTTGTATGTTTAATTATATTGTAATTCTTTTCTTATTCTAATTGTCCCATAACCACTCTTAGCTATTTGAAATAGACAAATAGTACTGATATGGTTATGAAGTATACTGAAATGTCCATGTTTTGTTTTCGTAATTCTATTTTTGATTTTAATTCTCTATTTCAAAATATCTAGTTGTCGAGAGTCTCCTATCTTGGAGTTCATTTCTACTACCTTTTGAATCGAAAGAGTGCCATTAGCTAACAACAAACACCATGGAACTTGATATTGAATAGTTTCTTTGTCTTAAATGGTTCCTATCGATCATCTAAAGTTAAAATTTTCTCACACAATTTACAAACGAATACCCTCTGACATAATTGACCACCTAGTCCTGCGGAGAGATCTATTTGTAAGGAAGATAAAGAAGAATTGATTATTAAATACTGGTTCTATACAAGTATGCATAATGAAGAATAATTCACACTTGGTAATTTATGTTGACTTTCCATTTATAATTCAATTTGTTCTTGTGCAGTGTTGCTAGATACCAAGAAGCAAATCCTGCTGTATACTCTGTCATAACCTTCCCATTTCTTTTTGCTGTAATGTTTGGTGACTGGGGCCATGGGTTATGCTTGTTGCTGGGATCACTGATTCTTATCCTTCGTGAGAAAAAGCTGGGATCTCAGGTAGTCTTTTTAGCTTGAATTTTCAAGTAGAATATTTTGTTGGATGTTGTACTGTATATGAATTTGCTAAGGGTTACTTAAATGTCAATCAAGGAGTCAGCATGGTAGTGGTATGTGTGATGTGCAATGTTGAATTTTGTTTTATCACATGCTCAGCTTTGTAGATGAGCACACCAATCACCATCTTATCATTCTGAGACTGTGCATCAGCGTGTCATGCTACATAGCTTGCATGGCAAGTGTTATCATGGTATTTCTTTTTGATGTAAGATGTCCTAAGATGCTTTAATTATGTCATTTTCTGTTTGCCCCTAGAAATCCCAAGTGTGCCTAAAAGGATGATTGATACTTTTTTTCCTATCTCTAGGTTGTTCTTGTTGAGAGAGTACAACGTTAAAGATTCTTTAGCAATGCATTGGTTCATGAATAAAAGTATTTCTTTTTCTATCTTTCCTGATAACTCTAAACATCCGTCTCAACATTCTCATCTCGGCAACACAAATCTTTTGTATATGTTGTTTCATAACTGTCCAACACTCAAATACATAAAAACATTGTTGGTCTCACAACTATCTTATAATATATTCATATGTTGGCTAAAACATTTATTTAAAATGATATGTTCATATGCCAGCTGTCTTATAATATCTTTATATTCCCAACACTCAGATACAATGATATGTTCATATGCCAGCTAAAACGTTTATTTAAACTTTGCTTGCTTCACATCTTATGTCATATATAAGGAGTTGCTAAGTCTGCTGATCTTTGAAATATAGAGTCTAGTTAAACCATTGGCTTGTTTGTATAAGATTTGAAAGATATGCTTGGCACCTTCAATCGTTTGTTGTTGTTGTGAACTTGTGATTACTTTTGTCATCAGTTCATGTTATTTCAAAGTTAATGGTACAATTGGCTTCGATATATATCTTTTATGTCAGAGCTGATTTTTCTTCTACCTAAAGACTGCCAAATTAACTGCTATTTGCATAAGGTAATTAATGCCTTTTTTCATTTGTTTTCCAGAAACTCGGTAGCTTTATGGAGATGGCATTTGGCGGGCGCTATGTAGTACTTCTGATGGCACTTTTTTCAATATATTGTGGACTGATATACAATGAATTTTTCTCTGTTCCTTTCCATATCTTTGGCACATCTGCTTATAAATGCCGGGATAGCAGTTGCAGGTTTAATAATGTTCATATCTGTAGTTTCGTTGTTAATTATTGATGAGTCTGTTCTATTCGGATACAAGTATTCCATATGATGCTCAAAGTAGCCCAGGATTGTTAGACTTGCATACCGTATGTACTTGTGGTTAAGATGTTGTGCAGTACTAGTTTAATGTGTTTTAAGATTAGATGGTTTTATTTCACTTATATGTTACTGTTATTGTTGTAGGAAATGAGGGGAAGGCTGATGCATGTTGTTAATTTCTTGCTCTAATTACCAGAGTCACTTTATATTTGTAATTTTATCTGTCCTTATAACCATTAAACACTTACTAAACAAACTAGGAATGCATTTCTAGTGTACAGAAGGGACAAAACCATATAACAAGAAAATCCAACGCAATGAACTAAGTGATAATAATCTAAACTAATCATAAATAGTGTTAGGACTATATTCTTTGACCATTAATGCAAGATATTGATAGATAAACTCAACCCATATGTTAGCCATCTGAAGTGCTTTATGAGCAAAGATCACCTTGCGTTGGTTGTTTTTACAAGTTCATTACGTATTTGTGTTATTTATATTCCTATTATCTTCAGTGCTAACCATTTAGTTTTTATTTTCAATCAGCTGCCCGTGCTTCTTAAGAGTTTGTTTCATTGCCACAGCTTGATTCAATTACCATCAAATTACATTTCTGATATATTGTGAATTAATTAAATGATTTTGTGCTAATCTTAAAGTTTTCTGTGAACGTCACATTCTGAGTTCCAAATTCTCATTAGATTGCTACTTCTAATTAATTTGTTTTCTTTACATGCTTCAGTGATGCACATACTACTGGCCTTATTAAGTATCGTGATCCATATCCATTTGGCGTGGATCCAAGGTGGCGTGGGAGTCGATCTGAATTGCCCTTTTTGAACTCTGTCAAAATGAAGATGTCAATATTGTTAGGTGTGTCCCAGATGAATTTAGGCATCCTACTGAGTTACTTTGATGCAAAGTTTCATGGAAGCTCCCTTGATATACGGTATGTAGTAGATATGCTTGGTATATTTTGTGTGTCTAATCTTACCAACCAACTTAAGGTTGAGAGATTCTGATTTCTTACTCCTTTTTCAGGTATCAGTTTATGCCACAGATGATCTTTCTCAACAGCCTCTTTGGTTATCTCGCACTCCTTATTGTCATCAAATGGTGCACAGGATCTCAAGCTGACCTGTATCATGTAATGATTTATATGTTCCTTGAGCCAACTGGAGATCTTGGAGAAAATCAGTTGTTTTGGGGTCAGAAAGAATTGCAGGTTGTACACATTGTATATTCTTCTTTACAAAATGATGATCTGTAAGTTTTCACTGTGCTCCACAATTAAAGTTTGCTTGGTTCGGAATGCAGATATTGTTATTGCTTATGGCTATTGTAGCAGTTCCTTGGATGCTCTTTCCAAAACCATTCATCTTGAGAAAGCTTCATACAGAGGTAGAATTTTAGTTCTTAGCTTTTGATTACTGCTCCAGATCATGGATGAGTCGGTTATTTTAAAAATATGCATTGGGATGTTCAAGCGATGTCATTGACCAACTTACATGCAATAGTAGCTGCTTGATTCTCTTGCTTACCGTATATATAACTTATCATAGTTTAAATAATGTTACTTGTTAGTTTATGGGAAACACAATGTCATAAAGCGGCTGTGATGTTTTCTGCTTTATTTTCTCTAGTTTATGTCATGACGGGATATATAGCTCATGATGAGCTTGAAAGCTATTTGTTTACTTAACGAGAAAAAGTAGAACTGAGTTTCCTTCATCATCTCAATTTGCTTGATACATATGTTTGTCTATGTACATTTTTTCACAAGACATGAGACTTAGATATAATTATTAGAAGCATGAATTTTTTTAGAGAATATGCTATACAGCTATTACAGTGTGCATGGTGTCTTGAGTAGAGATTTCAAGGCCGGACTTATGGTATCCTTGGGACATCAGAAATGGATCTTGATCATGATCCCGATTCTGCAAGGAGGCAGCACCATGAAGACTTCAATTTTAGTGAGGTATTTGTGCATCAGATGATACATTCTATTGAGTTTGTTCTTGGTGCCGTCTCGAACACTGCATCTTACCTCCGCCTTTGGGCCCTGAGGTATGTTACGTTAGCTCTGACAAGTTTTTTCTTTATGGTCAACACAGGTATTTATTGGATTTTCTGGTTTCTTTTGTTACTCAGCTTGGCACACTCAGAATTGTCAACTGTCTTCTATGAGAAATTACTTCTGCTTGCTTGGGGGTGAGTTTCAACAATAATTTAATATGTAGCTGCTTCCTTTATGTAAATATTTTCCTTACAGTTAGTAAATAACTGATTTAATTATATTCAAGTTTCAGAATTGATGATCCCTAAGATCATCTAATATTTTTCTATACTTCAAGAATTTTGTTATGCTGCTATGAAGGCAAATCAAATATATGAGACACCAGGAGTTTGTGACTTTGGTTTATTTGAGAAAATCATGTGTGCAGGTATGACAGTGTCATCATCCGGATAGCAGGGCTCGCTGTCTTCGCTTTTGCAACAGCATTCATTTTGCTTATGATGGAAACCCTTAGTGCGTTCCTTCACGCCTTGCGTCTTCATTGGGTTGAATTCATGGGCAAGTTCTACCACGGTGATGGCTACAAATTCAAGCCTTTCTCATTTAAGCTACTAGCAGATGAGGAAAATTAATAGGTGGTATATGACAAAATCTTTTGCTTGATTGGAAAGTAGAGGAAAACAACATGATAGAAAAAACAGATGAATGTTGAAATTGTTATTGCACTGAAAGCATCAGACAAACGCCGCTGCACATGCGACAACTTAGTTGAGCGCACCATTTAAAACCGTGCAGATGTTTTGCAAAGCACTCGGTTTTGAGAAATTGAAACAGCTGCGCATCTTTTGCGGACTGACAGGCCAAGAGATCACTCGGAAGAGTGAATAATGCTTTTGAATACACATTAGCTGCATAAAGTTGATAGATTCCAGAAGATGTCCTTTCTAATTTTTAACTCAAATGTAGATTCTGTTAAAAATTGAGGTCTGCCATGACCCCTGATATTTTGTTCTACTCACTGCTATATTTGAAACCACTTAAAAAGGAAAGTCTATTATTTTTGCCATTTTGGCTGCTGTACTTGATCGGGATATCGATACATCGTCAACCATTACGTAATTCTGGTCGAGTGTTGATTAAGGTATCTGTTGTATGAAAGATCAATTCTTGCGGTTGTACGCCAATCATTTTGAGCGGCTTTCAGGTTTAGACCCCTTGATGGCTCATACATCACGCATAGGGCTCTGATGATAACCCAACTTCAGTCATCTTCCTGCACTCCATTCCGTCAGGCAAGCTTTTGATAAAAAACTGGAAACAAGAAATCTAGTGAGACGGCTCCTGTTGTTCTCTTTTATTTTGTGCATATCGAAAATAGGGGCATTAGTTATGATACAGAAACAATTACTTAGATTAGTGGGTTTCAGCGTCGTTGTTTTCATTAAATTTGTTAATGACACGGTTGATTTATGTTTTGCGACGACCAGGATTGAGGTCCAGGAAACCAGCCCTACCCGAGCCAGTATAGTCATAAAACAACCCGCTTTGGCCTGGAGCTTTCATTTCCCTTGATTCCGATCCGACGGTGCTGATCAACCTTGGCCAATCGGCCCGTTCGCTGGACCGGATTCTAAATGGACTAGGCCCTGTGGTCGACTCAACAGGCGGTCCGACAAAAAAAAAAAAAAGAATAAACAAAATTCCATCGTCAACATCTCCAGACGCTACGAGGCCACGACCTAGCTTGCTTCCGCCGGCCGAGCCCTTCCGCCGCTGCTTCGCTGCTTCTCTCTGCCGCCGGTACTCTTCTCTCCTGATCTATTCTCTCTTCCCTCTCCTGTCCTCTCATCTCCTCCCCTCTTCTCTCCTCTCCTCCCTTCTCATCCCCGCCCTCCTTCCCCTGCCTCTCCGAAGACAGCACGCAGTATTCTCTCTTTCATCCGTGCACCATTAAACCTATCAGCCCGTGGATCCTCAGGTATAGTTTTTTGTTCGATTAATTGAGATCAGAACGATAATGTTTATCATGAAGGTTCGATGTGATATATTGATGAATCCTACTACTATGAACCAAGCATGAGTGTTTAGGTTCGTCAGAGGCTGATAGCTAGAGTTTACCATAGGAAAAAAAAATTTATTTTAAAAACAAGCATGAGTGAATTTTTTGGTTGCTATATGGTTTGTTCACATAGTATGGTATATTCCTTGTTAGATTTCTTCTTTCCCATTGAATTGAATGGATTGCTATCAATTATGAATTTTCTTCGTCTCAGTAGCAGATCCTTGTGAACTTCTATTTGACTCTTGATTCAAAAGGGAAGTGGCAAGAGCCGATCCATGGCATTGCGAAGGAGCACGTGCAAACTAGCCAACAGTTTGAAGTTTCTCCTTCCTCGGAGAGCTTCATATCTTCATTCACATGCCACCAGCTTCGGTACTACTAATCATATTCCATTATCTTTTATGGTTTTTCTTTATTAGGCTTTTTTTCTCTCCTGCATTTAATTTTACGTTTATATATTGGCTCGGTTTAGTTCTGCTCTTGTTTCAGTTTGCTATTGATTTTATCATTTTTTAAATGTGTATCATTTGATTGTTAAAGCTTGCTTAAATTTTCTTTTGCGCAAATATTTATACTTGTTTTCTTTTATTTCTTTCATTTTTCTCTCAGATAAACTCCAGTCCCAATTTATATTTCTTGTAATGGAACTGAACTTGCCATTTATTGAGCACCTCAAAGTATCTGTTTGGCTTGGCTGGTAGCTTTTATTATTCAATGAAGAAACAAAGAAGGGAAGTCTTGGTCTCTCTTGGTTTGTGGCTTTTATTATTCAATGAAGAAACAAAGAAGGGAAGTCTTGGTCTCTCTTGGTTTGTGTAACATATTAGCACCTCAAACAGATAGGGCGTATGTAAGGTAGGTGTTAGACGTTTGAAAGCTGTTATGTTCTGGAATATGTATTCTACTTGTTGTTTCCTCAAATCATCATGCAACTTGTAACAAATGACGTATTTTCTGTTATTTACTTGCATTCATAATTTTGTCACTTTGTAAAATGGATTGCTAACTTCTGATGCAGGATTTAAGGAAGTCCGAGAAGAAGAAAAAAGTAAATTGGTTGGTAATGTCTTCAGTAGTGTCGCTTCAAACTATGATCTAATGAATGATCTGATGAGTATTGGATTGCACAGATTGTGGAAGGACAGGTTGGGCCACTTGCATATTGACTTGTGTGTCATAACTAAATGTTCTATGGCTGATAATTACTTTCTTTTGGAAAACTTCAGATTGGTTACAAAGTTATGCCCTTTTCCTGGAATGAAGCACCTTGATGTGGCTGGCGGGACAGGTAGATTAATGATGCTACGGATGAGGATGCCTTCAACTATAACACTTAGAATGACAAGCATATTTTCCGCCAATCACAACCAATGAAGAAGTCCTGACCATTTGGATTTGGTGCACAAATCATTTCCTATTGTTAGTTCCATTGGTGACCAATTTACTAGTTAACTTAAAAACTATTATTACCTCTTTTTATTATTTCTAGTAAAGTTTTGTATATCTGCACTACTAATCTTATTCGACCTCACTTTGTCTGACCAGTGCATCTGTAGCTTTACTATGGACATATCATACCATCTTAAATGGTATTTCCTCCTCTCTTAGTTGTTATCAGCATCATGTCTTTGTCCTTATCACACATTATAATAAAATCCTATCGATTCTTTATTTCATCCTATTTTTTTATCATCTTCCATTTTGTTTTACAGTCTAACCTTTCTTTGATTTTGTTTTTTTTTTTATTTAGCAAAATCAACGTGAACATGTATGTGTTAACCACTCATTTATGTGGTGCACTATTGTACCAAGATTTAGCCAAAATGAAATAATGGAGTCTACAACCAGGATGGTTTTATATGGGTCTCCATGGCCACCTATCATGGTTTTTCGTCATGCATTCATGTATGTGCTTGCATTTTGTTTTTGGAGGGGATGGAGGGGACAAACCAGCCCAAATATCATGGTCAACTTTGATCTCTGTCAAATGAAGCCAGCAGGAACCTAACTTAATAAGTGCTTAATCCAGCAATAATTTGATAATCTATGATTATTTGAAAGCTTATATTGGCAAGATATTCTTAGTGCAGGTGACATAGCCTTCCGTGTCCTTGAGAGTATAAGGAGTGTGAGTCACAGAGCCATGCAGGATGGCTTAGCTGAAACTGAGGAACAGACACAAATTTACATATGTGACATTAACCCAAACATGTTGAATATCGGCAAGAAACGTGCTATTGAGAGAGGTTTATTATTACGATGTCATATGAACTTGCTTTATGAGCCTCTATGTTGCTACCTTTTTAAATAATGAGTTCAGTTTCCTTATGTAGGATTTGCAGAGGACCGCTACCTTCATTGGGTAGAGGGAGATGCAGAAGCTTTGCGTTTTGAGGATGAGTCAATGGATGGTTACACCATCGGTTTTGGTATCAGAAATGTGACACACATTGAGAAAGCTCTTGCGGAAGCTTATAGGTAATGTTCTTGAAGTTCTACATAATATGTTGCTGGTGTTGTTTGGTCCAGATAAGAAATCAGCATTTCTTTAGATCATTCATGAATTAGATAGACATGATAGAATGTTGAGATGGTACCACTCGTCTTCCATAGTGCTCAAAATGATTGTTTATTGAAATCATGAATCAATAGCTTACATTTAGTCTTGAATATGGATGATCTTGCCTTCTCTAATAGTGTCTAGTAGTTACCTATTCAAGAAAGATCGGATGGCCTATATCCGAGTCTTACATGATAAGGTTTCTTTTACTCTTCTATCTTGTTTGTATGTTTGCATACAGAGTCCTAAAGCGGGGTGGCAGATTCTTATGCCTTGAGTTGAGCCATGTGGAGTTTCCTGTCTTCAAACAGCTGTAAGTTTGACTTGTCTTGTCATATTTATCCATTGTTCAATCCATCAACTTATTGACAAATTCCTATTACAAATGCAATCTGAGTGAAGTGAATGGGACTCTTGCTGATATTCCTGTCCAACTTGCTTGACTTTGGGTCTGTATTTGCAGCTATGATTACTATTCCTTTTCGGTCATTCCTGCTGTTGGAGAGCTTGTCGCTGGTGATAGAGAGTCTTACCAATACTTGGTCGAGAGCATCCGGCGATTTCCTAATCAGGTGATGGTTTCTTATGAACTTGCATGTGAAGAAGTGCCTGGATATTGATTTAAGCCTCTCACGAGTATGCATAGAACACCTTGCTGTGATCTTTTAGATGCTGTTGCAGTGGACCATGCAGTTGACCTTTCTGTTAATTGGAAATAATTTTGAAACCAGCAGGACATGTAGAACTTGTGATGAAAGGAGTACCAATCATTGGTAGTTTCATTGAACTCCTAAACTATGTGTGATCCTCATGGTAATGTTAAGTTTCTTATTGTTTTATACATGCTGTATGGTGCACGTGGGATCTGCATGGTGATTGTTCGGTGCCAACGGTGTGCCAGAACACCCCTTGGATGAAAAAATTACCTTGTTCTTGCTTGCTGTCATGGACCGCATGTTCTGTAGTTCCAAATTGTAGAAAAGAAAGAATAGTTTAAAGCTGTTCCATAAGAACAAAATTGAGTATCTCATGTGTCAGTGAATTCTCGCATGATCCTGACCATGGCTTTGACTATGCAGGATGCATTCGGTCGGATGATTGTCGAAGCAGGCTTTCAGAAGGTGGAATACGAGAATCTAGTTGGTGGGGTGGTTGCCATTCACTCTGGACTAAAATTGTAGGGTTCTTACGTTGGAGCTCGCAACTTTCAAGAGTCAGTTTGATATCTGTCAAGGCGTTGGATCGGTGGCATCTTCTCAGCAGAAATTCAACCAGTAACACCTTTGGATTTATGATACTCTTCTTTTTATGTTGAGATTTAGTGGACCAACAAAAAATAAAACGGTGTGCCAACAAGTTACAGAATTTTTTTCACTCTTTCTCTTGTGCTATTTCAGCGTTCTTTCCCGAAAATGTATGCAACTGAGCTTCATCTTTGTATTTTCTTCAAAATTTGATGCAATTTCTGTTTTTTGACTGATTGCTAGATCTGCTGCCACCATGAACACCATCTTTTATGGTAAAGGTCTTTGCACTCTTATCACAAAACATAGAAGCAAATTAGGAGCTCTTTACCAGAATATGAAGTGTGAAACTTCTTCCAGCAGCATTTATCCTACCCATTATTACTTCACCCCACCTTCCTCCAATGATTATTTATTTAATAGGCAAATGGCTGTTTCCATCAGTAAGAATAATAAACATCAATCATCCCATTGTACAGAGTTGAATTAAGATCTTACTAAACACCGAGATTGAACAACATGTTGGGTGTCACCTCGTTAATACAACCGACTTCCAACCTTAAACGCTCGTGCTACCACAATTCAATCAATAAGATAATTCGCTAAATAAATATATGTTGTCAACTCATTTGCTCGTTGACCAACACGCAACAACGAAAGCTTTCGTTGCGTCTGAGCCTCGGTCTGCTCCATGCGATCCGCGTGAGGTGCATGCGACGTGCACGATTAATGGATGCATTTCGCCGACCCATGCAATGACCTCGTTGACTTCCTCACCGAGTCCGTGTGATCCAATACGAGGTTGCAGATTTCCATGTGCATGCTGTCTCTCCAAGTTAATGGACGGTTCAAAAAATAATTTTACTTTTCCTTTATATATATATATATATATATATATATATATATATATATATATATAATTGCATCCATCTCTTATTTATTCGTCAAGTAATATTAATATTATTCGAACTAAAAAAAGCAAGCCTCCAAGAAACGCGAGGCATAGCAGGAAAAGGTCAACGGTCAGCCACTGGCGGAAGATGACCCAAAAAGAACACAACACAGGGACTAATTAAATAATTAATATTATATATATATAATATACTTAAAAAGGAATATTCTAAGCTCTCCACATATCGACGGAAGAAGAGAAGCCGCATCCCCCATTCGGCGTTCGAGCTCTCCCTCCTCCTCGTTCTGCCTCCGATCCGATCCCTTCCTCACCGCCCAAATCCCAGGCATCTCACCGATCGACCCCTGGTGGTGCCATTCGCCGGGAACTACGCCGGAATCTGCTCCCATTTGTCCGAGGCGGCAGAGATGAGCACCAAGGGCAACTGGTCGCCACCGGCGGTGAGCGGACGGCTGTTCACGCTGGGGCTGGTGGCGTCGTGGTACTCGTCCAACATCGGGGTGCTCCTGCTCAACAAGTACCTCCTCAGCAACTACGGGTTCAAGTACCCGATCTTCCTCACCATGTGCCACATGACGGCCTGCTCCCTGCTCAGCTACGTGGCCATCGCCTGGATGAGGGTGGTGCCGATGCAGGCCGTGCGCTCCCGGCTGCAGTTCGCCAAGATCGTCACGCTCAGCCTCGTCTTCTGCGGCTCCGTCGTCAGCGGCAACGTCTCGCTCAAGTACCTGCCCGTCTCGTTCAACCAGGCGGTGGGGGCGACCACCCCCTTCTTCACCGCCGTATTCGCCTACATCATGACCGTCAAGCGGGAGGCCTGGATCACCTACGTCACCCTCATCCCGGTCGTCGCCGGAGTCATAATCGCCAGCGGGGTACGTTTAACTCCGAATCTTCCTCCCTTCGGATAAGATAGATCCAGTTTTTTCCCGTAGATTGTGATGTATATCATGTGTTTGATGTTTGTACTTGGTTGGATCTTCATCATGCAATCCAAGTGAAAGAAGGAAATCGTTGCATTTAGGTGGATGTGCATTTCTTGGTTCGTTCGATGTGGATCTGTAAGATACTGAACAATGCAGGAGGAATTAAGTATGGCAGATTTAGATTTATCGATTGGATGATCATATTAGCCGCATTTGGATTCGAGATCTGATTGCATGTTAGAAGTTAAACTTAAAGTGACATGTGTATTTTAAGTTGGGGAGGATGGTTCATCTGAAAGTAGTCCAGCTTTAATTGAGTTGCTCCACATGATCTGTGTCTCTTGGCACCACCTTTCGGCGGCTTAAACATCTTTCCTTTCTGCTTGTGGTTCTTGATTGTTTTGCATCTGATTAGACAACTTAGAGCTTATTGAATGTAATATGGTCGATCGGACGAAATATTTTTTCTTTAGTTGATACCAGGTGGATCCTTTACTTGCAATTCTCTGATATGATGTGTAGCAACTAAAAACCCATGAGCTTCTTTTAGAAACATGCAGGCCTTGGCATTCAGAAACCCATTCTACACCGAAGCCTTTCATGAAAATGTTACTGAATTGACTTGCGAATTTGCAATGTTAATATAATTTCTTTACGAGGTTGTCGAACTGCCACATAGTCCTAGTCAGGGGACCCCTCCAGCAGACTAGGTTAAATGCCCAGATGACTAAGCAAGCGCATAAGTGAATTATGCTAAATATCATATAAATTAGTCTGGTTCTCGTTTGGGGGACTACGCATCGACTTGTGCAACTTTTGTCTGCAAACATTGTATGTCTCGAACAATAAAAATGTCTTAAATTGCAAAAGTGTTTAGTTATGAAAATCTAGCTTAAGTAGTAAGTTTTATGTAAACAACGATGTTAATATGTTAAAACCGAAAATTGGAAATTGATTATTTTGACAAAAAAGCATGCCAGAAAATAACTCTAGATAGGTGTCTGACCAAACATAAAGAGAATAAGATAGTAATATGTTATAGGATATTTATGGACTCCATGTTTTTCTATAAAAGGCTTTTGTTTCCTAAGTAAATTCAACTGCAGTTAAAAGTAAAAAAAGGCATTTACTTTTTATGTAACACCATTAGAAATGATTTGAATACCCTATTCTTTCAGCATCTGAGCAAAAGCCATCTGGTAAATAATTGGAAATAGAACCAGGCATTGAAAGAGAAGTTTGATTCTCAATGGAGGACCACGGTGGCCTTGCTGGTGTCAAGGAGGATGATTTCTGACCTAGATACTGCCAGCACTCAAAGTGGCATTTGCCTTTTCTGTGCTCACCTTTATTGCTTTCCTTATCATGGTTGCTATTGTTGTGTGGATACAGCCACAACTTTTTCTGCTTGAATGGTTCCTTTAGTACATTTTTTGTCTAATTATTAACTTTTATTGCTTATTTGCAACAATGCAGGGAGAGCCAAGTTTCCATTTGTTTGGTTTCATCATGTGTATAGGTGCAACTGCTGCAAGGGCACTTAAGTCGGTGTTGCAAGGGATACTGTTGTCTTCTGAGGGGTAATCGATACATTTTTGTTCTGTACATGCAAATGCGTCTGCTCTTACTCGTCCATGCATCCACTTGTCAGAGCCTCACAGTTTTTATTTTGATTATTATAGACCGGAAATTTTATGGAGGCATTCGTTTTCCTGAAAATGTTGTAGTTTTCTTTTTCTTCTGCAATATTAATATCAAATTTTCTGCACCTCTCTTTTTCTTATCAGGGAAAAGTTGAATTCAATGAATCTTCTACTATACATGGCTCCAATAGCAGTTGTTTTATTGCTTCCTGCTACATTAGTTATGGAGCAAAATGTGGTCGGCATCACGTTGGCACTTGCTAGAGAAGATATTAAGATTATATGGTACCTATTGTTCAATTCCGCTCTTGCCTATTTTGTGAATTTGACGAACTTTCTGGTAACCAAGCACACCAGCGCTTTGACACTCCAGGTATGATTCTAGCACAACGCCATTGTCTCGTGGTTGTCTATACAACATTTTTTAATGATAAGGACATACATGTACATCTATTTCCTTTTATATTCATTTGCTTGGCTTTTTGGAAATTTATTTGCTTATATTTGTGTGCTTTATGATCTGGGGTTAGCATATTCGGTTAGGAAAACTTGAAACTGTTATTGTTCTTTTATACGCCAGTATGAAAATTCTGTATCTCTACGAAGTCCATCAAACTTATTTGTGTCATTGCAAAATGAATGCATAAGTTTCGTCTCTTTTCTAGCTGCTTACCACCTCGTGCTATGGGTGAGAATTCAAAGGGTCTCTCCTTAGACCTTTAGCATTTTGTGCCCGCCGTGTGGCAAGCTCCTTACTTAGAACTCTCAAGAAGAAGTACCAAGTTGTGGAAGTTACGCTATTTCACCATGAAATAACACTGTGCTCAGTGATAAATTCTGATCTCCATCATCATTCTGCTTTTGTGTGCTTCTACTACGGTATTTGCTTTTGGTGATTTCAGGTTCTTGGAAATGCCAAAGGTGCTGTTGCGGTGGTTGTCTCAATCTTAATATTCAAGAATCCTGTGACGGTGACTGGGATGTTTGGTTACACTATTACGGTAATTGGAGTTATTCTTTACAGCGAAGCAAAGAAACGCAACAAGTGAGCTTCTTCAGAAACAACGGTCAGGTGTGTGTTTGTTCCTCGTGCAATGGTGGCGGCGGCATTGGGTTAACTGAAGCTCCGGAGGTTGGTTTAGTTCATATGTGCAACTCATGTATCTGTCGGCATCTGATTTTTTTGCCTGAAACCTTTAAAGACCAGTTAGTGAGTAGGGTTAGGAAGCGCCAATAACCAATTGGCTTCGTTCATTTTTGGAGTTGCATTCTTTTCTATATCATTTCGACGGAGGTTCGGAAGAATGGAACTCTTTTGCAAGGAGATTTCACTCCATCTTACTCAAGTTTTACTCTGATGAATGGATTACGTTCTTTATGAATTCTGATCGACAAATATTTGGCTTCTAAGACGATCATAGACCTCATTTTGTTGTTATTTAATGCATTTACATCATACATCGATCGAAAAATGACTAATTGTTCATTTCTTGTCCATGTCCAATAATGTCATGCTTGTTTTCCTTGGTCTTTACCATGCCACAGCTAATTTGGAGTGCCCTTCTCTGCTCTGTTTTGCCCTTCATCTATCTTTTCTTCGGTATCTTAATCGAACACTTCCCGGCTAAAACCTTTACCCAATCAAATGAATGCTCAACATTTCTGCAGTTACCATCTTATTCCATACCCATGTTTCTGCCTGCTTGATAGAAACCAAGTCACGAAAACCATCTCAAGCCTCGGACCATTTCTCATACTGCATCAATATCTTTGGAACGCGATATCGTAGCTGTTTGCTCATACAAATCTTCGGTTGTGTATTTTTGCCCAGTGAGCTGATGCTGGAATTATCAAGTCTTTGGTCTATATAAGATTGCATATATTTTTTGTCTCCATTGTTTAACTAGACATGTATTCCGAGAGACAAACATATTGGATGAGATTTTGGGCCTCGGAGCTGTAGACATTGTAAGAGATCATACTTTTGGGCTTCGGAGCTGCATACATTGTGTGGAGGCACACACACCGTACATTCCCAAATCATGTCACCGATGCGTGAAGCAGTCGGCAAGTAGGTTGGTTAATAGAGGCTGCTATTTAGGTCGACAGTTTCACCCCAAAAATGATCTCACGTGTATAAATCCTCCGTATCTGCACTAAGATTTCGTTGTTGGCGTCGCACATTCCTAACCTGCATTAGCCCGATTATTCTATCTCGCAGCGTCTCCCTTCTGCTTCCCCGTGCAGACACAGCAATACAAACATCCCTTTGAACCCTAATCTTACTGTGTAATCATCACCCACCCCACAATTATGTAGTAAACAGCAGGGGAAAAGAACAAGGAATACGATGAAGGAACCGAGAACACAGGCAGCAGTAGCCTCAGAAGAAAGCATAGGCGTCTCCAAGGGTGGTGGTGGTGGTGGTGGAGCTGCTGATGAGTCCATACCAAGAAGAACCAACACCAGCAGCCCATGGAAGGCCCATCGAAGCTTTGGCCTCCCCTTCGTCCATGTCCTTACGGCCGGCCACTGCTCTTGCTGTTGCATCTCCCAGACCTCCTCCCTCAAAGCGCACAAGTCCATCTTCCCCGGCGACACCTCCGAGGCCATAGCAAAGGTCGTTCGAGCCACTCGGGTTTACGGCGCCGACAGAGCCACTCCGTAGGATGTCGAGGTTAAGTACATGGTCCGGGAGAAAGCCATGGCCATCGAAGGCCAAGGTGAGGTCATGGAAAAGCGGTGGAGGAAAGAAGGGAGGGGGGAGTGGATGATCGTTCGTGGGGTCGGCGGCGATGGGATCAGTGTCTTGCGCCTTCCTAGAGGTAGCGGTGGATCTTTTGTTCTTCCTGCAGCCACCTCCGACGGGAACGTTCCTAAGGGAGCCTCCCTGAGTCCAATACCTCCTGCAGCCCTTGCAGAAGTGCCTGGGTTGGGAGAGGCTGTAGTTGTTGTAGTAGCAGAACTTGGTGTTGGTGGAGGCACACCGGGGGCATTTGAGTGCCTGTTCTGGCTCAGGTCTCACCAGCTTCCTCTCCTGCTGCTGCGGCTGGTTCTTGGGGCACAGTCGCAGCCCTCCCAGCTGTTGGCCAGCCATGGCCTGCAGAAGAAATCACAAGACCAAACAAAATGGAGATTACAAAAGAAGAACACAACACAGAGATCAACATAAACGATAGATTATGGTGGAGAGCACAAAAGAAGCCTTTTTAAAGATAAAAGCAAGCCAAGAAGACAGTAAAAGAGCAACTTGTGAGCATGCCAACAAGATGATTAGTGGCCAGGAAGGAGCAAGCTTTAGTGGGATGTCAGCCTTTGTAAAGGCAGTGCATCAGCTTTTTCTTCATCATGATGCCTCGAGTGGGAAGCTTCATTAATAATAAAGGGAAAAGAAGTGGTTTTGGTAGCTTTAGCTGAAGGTATATAGAAGAAGAGAGAAGACGCAAAAGAAAGGTACAGTGAGGTCCATGAGAAGAACTCAAATTACGCTGCAAAGTGTTAATTCAAGAACAAGATGAGCGTCACTTATCACAGACCAACAAAAGCTCGAAAAGAGACTGATGACAGACACACAGAAGAAGAATAGCTCATCCACAGGAAAATAGGAGTGTTCAACCTAAACGCGGCATGCATATATATGCCTATGTATGTATCTGATCCACCGTGATCAGCCAATCTAACGCTCAAATCAGATCGAAAAGCGCAAAACAAACCCAAGAAAAGAAAGAACGAGTCGAAAGAGAGAGTCGGGCGATGTAAACAGAGTAAGATGAAGCCAAAGTGAAGGGCAGGAGAGGGTGCTGTCCGTAGATATGTACCTGGCTGCGAGCATCAGGAACTTCCATGCACGCCCAAAGGAGAAGCTCCCTGGGGAGAACGAACTGAGACGGAGAGACGGAAGTGAGGATGGAGAGGTAGGGGAGAACCAAGATCTCAGCTCTTCCGGCCATTAAATAAGAGAGAGGGAAGAGACCAGAGAGAGAGAGAGAGAGAGAGAGAGAAAGGCAATGATTAGGCTGCGCACGGACGAAATGAAACGACGCGCTTCTGACTTGCACGCTCGGAAAGTATCGGGAAAAAAATTCCAGCCGCTTCCCTGCAACAGATTCACGAAGAGACAGATAGATAGAAGCACGGGAGAGATAGAGAGCGAGAGAGAGAGAGAGAGAGAGAGGGACAGGAGGCCCACCGTGGCGTGTAGCGCCACAATAACGCTTCGTTGCTCGGGCCCTACAGCCCCTCATGCCACCACATGCCCGCCATCGTTTTGGTTTCTCGAAGTAGGAAACAATTATATTACTTCAAAACATTTATTACAAATTATTTCCTGCTCCTCGGAGCATTTAAAAAAAACTACAATTTATGATACTAATCATCTATTAAAAATACTTTTATATTTAGTTAATCTTGTTTTCACTTTTTTATCCTTTAAAAAATATACTTAAATTTTTTATATAATAATTTTTTAAAAAAATATCATGTCATCTGACATAATAGACTCGGAGAACTATCATTTCATTTATGTAATACTATACTAATCAACTCGAATATATTAAAAAATTTACATGCTTACTCTAATCGTTTTTTTAATATAACATTTAGTTCATAAAAAGTTTTATTTACTTGAATGATTGTCGATTGTTATACTCTATCTGACACTTTCGATTTGTATTCATGAGTTTAAGCCGTTAATATTAATTTTATTGATCTATCTATTATCGGCATATGGTATGGCTATTAGCATTCTGAACTCTGGTGTCGTGAGTCACTGAAGAGTTCGATTTGAGTCATTTGTATATTTGCCTGTCCATGTGACGTCGATCGGAGACTCCTTTGTGCGTCTTCTACGCATCATCCGTACAGTGGATGACAAGGAGAGGTTGATCTCGAGGAGGCGTTTCCAACAGGCGACGCAAGGAGCGCGTGAAGACCATCGTTGCGGTTGGGAGGCGGGACGTCAGGAGCGCACGCCCGTTCTGCTCCGGCGTGCGTCAGGCGGTGCGGGCGACGATGCTGTATAACGCGCCAAAATGGGCACGGCAGAAGAGCACGGCGGGTGGTTAGGGCAGGGATGGCCGAAGGCACGGCGGCCGCCATCCGCCGCCCTCGCCTGTCGTTTTCTTCCTGCGTGCGTCGCCGAGATGGATGCTGGTCCGACCGAACCATTATGAGAAGTATACCGCCACCTGACTTCGGTGAACTCCTCAGAGGAGCACCGCTTCGCAGGTTGCTTCTTGCGCCTGATTAAACTACCTCTGCTCAAGTTGACAGAGTTTTGGAGTCTTTCTAAAGACGCCAGTGAAAGTGAAAGGCTGTTGACGCTTATCATGCGCACCTATTTCCAATTTGCATCATCATGTGGGCACAATTGAAGGGCATTACCGAACTGAATCTGGTTCTCTTCTACATTTATGCGGCTTCTTCTCCAGCAGGGCATCAGACGAACCACGCACTCGACGAGTCCTGGAAACAAAGGCAGCAAGAATAAAGGTCAGACAGTTGCTCAGGCCATCATCCATAAGAAAAGCCCAAGCCATCTCCGTCTCTTCGGCTTAGTTTTTGCCTCCTCCTCATGCTAATTGGCTTGCTGCTTACATCGGGTTAAGGGGAACACATGCAATGTAAACCATTTTGCTCACGATGGCTATTGAAGAAAATTAACCAATGGATGGGCTAATATGTACTATTTGTTTGATAATTTACAATAAGAATTACAGAACCTACAAGCCAAAATAAAAATGTGGAACGCTTTTCTCCTCATCCGTAGACAAATGTGGAATGCTTTTCTTCTTAGGGCAAATGACCGCGACTGAATCATTACTATAAACATATGGGATCATTGAAATAGACATAGACAAGAAACTGCATAAAAGCAAATCAAACATGCAATGAAATAATTTGATATCTAAAGTTTCACTTATCCAGTTCCTGATGTCGAATCATTTCTCTGTTCGGAGTTTGCACATTTTGTTCACCCTCATTACTCGGCTTCCCATCACTGGATTCCTCGGGATTAATCTGTGCGCCCTGGAAATACATAAAACATGATGTATCAGAATTACATATTCGTGTGGGTGAATATATATCAAGGCAGTTGAATAAAGATTAAAAAAAATTCAGAGTTCGGACGGTGTGAGATGATAGGCCGCAAAGGCCCAAGGCTCATTGATTATGCTCACTATGTGTGTGAGGAAGGGTCACCAGATAATTAAAAGATTTGCAAGAGATGAAGGTCGTAGTAATTTGTACTACAAAACCATTGAAAATCTTAGCTTATGGACAACTAGAGAATAATGCAACAAAATGATCATTAAGTCCTACCATGGAGAAAAGCCATCAGCAGCACATGCACACACACAATAGAAAATTACATGATATTTTGTTCAGTTAAATAATTTTAAGTTAGTGAACCAAAATTATCCGAGTATGACCAATAATAAGGCCATAGTCCTAGATTTAAAAAATCAAGTCTGTTTAAAAGTAGATGCTTTATGCTAAAGGGAGGCAGTTCAATTGGATGAAAGAGACAAGTTGAGAGTCTATCTAAAATACTTGAGAACGTGCGTAACATGCATATATAGCAAATGCAGCATAAGCATTTCAGAGTTTCCAATTAGTTTGTTTTCTGTATACTAGTAGTGGCTAAACTCCACGTGGAGAGTCCTAAATCTTAACTTTTGGACGAAGAAGCACTACTATAATTTTGGTGGTGAAATTGTAACTAGCCTATAAAGGCGGCTTTAGAGCTTACTAGGTAGATCATTACTGGACAACAAAATATCATTACCCCAGCGCACTATGTATGACATTATTAAATTTACAATTTCTTGTAATAGATGTTTTATTATGGCAAGCAGCATTATTTTTCTCAGCTACCAGTTTGCTATAAAACAATAAAATTAAGAGGTAATGCTTTCTACAATTAAGAGAATCTAGACAAAAACAAAAAAAAAAGTTCTAGGTAAAGACCTTGTTCTTATCACGCCAACCAAGTACAAATGGCCTAGAAAGCAAGTTTATTTTCCTGGCAGGGACATCCTGAAATGAGTCCTGACTTGTTCGCACGTTCGAGTAATCTGCAGTTGGTGTCCTGAAATGAAAAGGTCACAAAGTTGTGTCATGTGCATGTACGGTGTGCCAACATCAGAGAAATGAGAAGGGTGTTTGATGTGAACATGATAAAGAGAAGAAGATATGAAAATCAAGGATTGTCATGACAGTCTGGCATGGGTCCAAACATGTCACCCGAGGAAGGTATCGGAACGCATCACGTCAAGGAGTTTGAACGTATGCCACAGCCAGCTTTTGCCTGGCATGATAACATAATCATGATCCTATGCTGAAACAACATATGCTTGACGAAGGTCGAGAAAAGAGCAAGACTACATGAAGATCAAGAGATAAGGATACTCCCACTGGCAAGCAAGAGTGGCTTGTAAGATTTTGATGCTCTTCTAACAACCCAGTGGAAGAAAAAGAAGACTTGACAGAAAGTGATTTAACATATACCTTGGGGAGCTAAGTGCTTTGAGCTGGCTAGACTCGTATTGCAATGTAGCCTCCAACATTGTCTCTGCCATTACTGCCCTCTTCTCCATTTGTGCAAGTAAGAACATGGCTTCTTCATATTTTTCCTGCATATATCTATCTGTAGTGGGTAAAAACTTTCAGGAAGTAAAGATATAACAACCTATTCAAATTTAGAAATGTGTTGTATTAATGAGAAGTAAATAACAAAAATCAGTAGGAACAATATATATTCCTTCAATAAATGTATAGGATGAGGAGAGCAACAACTCAAAGGGTTATAAAATGCATATGGTACTGAAAATTAGAAGTGGAAACCTAAGCATGGAAGAAAAGAAAAAAATGTGAGTGGCACGAAATTGCCATCTAACTGTTAGAAAACGAAAGTGATTAAGAAATGATTTTTTTTTGTACAGTTCATTACGTATCCTTCACCAGTAAAAGCAAGCTCAGCACTGCCTCAAGGCTCAGCAGCATTCATTTTAGCTATATAAAAACAATATAGACACTTTGATTTTAGGTTCCACTTCTGTTTGCAGTTGTTCCCATATGGCACAAGTCATCGAATGTGGAAGGTATTCAAAGAACAAAGATGCAAGAGCTATGTGCATATAGACCATAATTTGACAAGCTAGATCACCTCTCCAACTCAGGTCAGCATGTAATAGGTAAACCTTAGTGAAGAAATAAAGATGGGCAGAAAACTAAGTCTCTCTGCAAATACACTCAAAAACCAAGCAATGAAAAAAATTGCATGAGGTTGACTTGTATCCTCCTATTTAGCCATAATTGACGAGATACCAGTTTTGCAGCATTCAAAATGTCCAAATTCCATGTGAGCCATCAACTAAGATATAGTTGTTAGCAATGCAATTTTCAATCTTGATCTTATGTTTCCTATCCTCTAATACCATGCAAATGCGTCAACCCCTAACTAAAACAACTTCATCAGTGTCGTTTCATGGTCATCTCTCTTCCAAATCTATCTAGTCTGGAAAAACCATTTCCACTTAAAAATAAACAAGTATCAGAATCAGCTAAAAATGCAATCAAAACATCATAGACTATAAAAGACCTGGAGGACATGCACAGCATGCCGCTGAGCAACAACATCTTGCTCAGCAAAATGGCGAGCATCTTCTGTGACCTTTTGTTCTTGTTCAACTCGCATCAGTACCTTCACAAGTGCAAAGCTCATTGATTTGTATAAAAAAGCAACCAAAGATACCGAACAGCATGGTAGGAAAAAATCATAGTGTAAAGGTAGAAACAATTTTGGTGCACCTCAAGCATGGCACGCTCTTGTTCCTGCTTGTCTTCTAGAACCTGCCGCAACTCAATTACCTCTTGCTCCAGCTGCTCAACCTAAGAACAGTAGCAATAGCACTTAGATTAACCAGATGACCAGAAAAAGTGAGCCAGCATGTGTGATAAACACAAAAATAACTAGAGAAAGAAAAGGTTTAGATTAACCAGATGGCCAACAGCCTCTGTGGGGAGCATTTTATATACATACAAATGAAGGTTTGTACATGAATACGCATATGCATACACATGCATATTCTATGTGAACAACCATATATCGGTTTTATATACAGATATATGTAATACTTCTACATATATACATGTACTACAATTTAAATATAAGCTCATAACTCACGCCAGTATGGTGTCAAATCAGTACATACCATGGTATACTGATGGGAAAAGAAATATAAAAACTTGTTTATAATGTTGCTATACTTCAGTGCATTGATACACTGTATACCAGTATATACCAGTCAGTTTGACTCTATGGGTGTAATAAAGAATATACATATATTACAATCCATCCAATAGAGCAACACCATATAATTAATGAAAGAAATTTAAAACACCAGATCGAGAATACAAAAAACTTTGTTCAATATGAAAAAAATAACAGCTTAAAATATCATATACCTTTGCACTCAATAGGCGCCTATTATCCTGCTTCACCATCTCCATCAATGCTATCTCCAACTCCTCGGCTCTATGAAAATGATTAAATAAAAACAAGCAGAACTTGGATGCCATACAACTAAAAGAATGTCATGTATACATTAGTTAGATTTAGAAAAATAGTTCCAGGCTGTGTTTTAGGAGCATTTTTCATTGTGATGTAAAACTCAATGTCATTGACTCGAGATGAAAAACACACAGGTATCAGGCACATACTTTCAGGCTTTAAGAGTAAATATATTAATTCAAGAGTAGAGATAGCATGTCTAAATATTTAGTTTCTAATATTATCACCAATAGGATGCTGAGAACGACAAACCTGAGGGTAGCAGATCTTTTCTCCTCTAGCAATCTACATAGCTCCACCCTTAACCATGTGGCCTACAAATTAAGGGTATACGGAAAAGTATGTCATTTCAAGTACACCTCTCACCTTTTTCATTATTGGATAATGAGACAAGGCCTAGATTAAAGCACAGAATCATTGAAATGATGTACCCTATACGGCAACTTAAGAAATAGCAGCAATGAAAGCATGGTTCTTTTGGTACTAAAAGCTTGATTTCTATTACCCTGAGCTTTATATGTTTTTTATTTGTTATATTTGCATGAAAGCTGCATTTGATATAAAACACGCATAGCCCATTTCAGCTGACAAGTTTACTGTGCCAGGCAACCCCCAAAGCTTGATGTTTATGTCCAAGTAATTTCGGTTACTCAAGAATCTGAAATTGGCAAATCATTTTACTAAAGAATGCCAATGCATCTGCTTTCAATCTTTGGGCCTTTTTCTATGGTTGAAAATCTAGGTAAACCAATTAGGTGCCCTGAAATAGTGCTCTAACTCGGTGAGGTTGGTGATATTAATTGTCACATCATTCAAACTCAAAATATTTCATAAGAGAAGTACAAAGACTCACTGAAGTAGCATGTTTCGATTGATCTATGAGGGATCTTGCTTTCTTTATATTTGTGGGATACAAAGTTACAACATTTAATATTTCAGATATGTCCCATCAACAATATTGCTTAACAAACAAAACCAGATTTTGCCTCAGTTTAATTCTAGTGCTTTTCCATCCGAAAACCAAAAGCTACAGGCTTTCTTTGTGATTCTCCTACCTATTCCAAAAAATGTACAATACCATATGCTTTATTCTCCTATTCAACTAGATATTCTTAAGTTTAGAATGACAGCTATAAAAGAAAACATACCAGTTACCATCACCATATGTAAAAGCTACTCGTCATTTTTTAAAAAGACATGAGTAGCTTTTACAGATAAATAACAGTGGAAATTACATGAGTAATAAGCACTATGAACATGAAAAGACAACAAAGTGAGATTACTTATAAAAAAGTGCCACAAGCATTATCCAACTGGTGGCCCATAGATTCATTTTAAAAATGACAATTAAAAGCCAATGTGTTTGCTTATCATGCAAGTTAAAATAGCACTTTAGAATGAGCAGATTGGAAATCAAAGCCAGTCTTTAAGATTAGAAAAAAAAATGATAACATTTGTAAGTATAATAATCATTTTTCCAAATGGTAACCATTTTTATATTTCATTATGTATTTAATGCACTGAAGAGGCCATAACAATGCCCACTGCCTACTGGACAATATAGTTGTATCATGAGTCTATTTGTTTACATTGAACATTTGACCCTCGAACTAGCAAGTGAACACACATTACAACAGCAAAAATTAGAAGAATTACCTGCTCTTGAAGATCAGGTAGAGAATCCAGCTCTGCATCAAATGTAGTACTACCATCATACTTAGTGAAATCGGAGTCCATGAAGTGCACATCACCAATAGCTTTCGTGTCACCAGCATTTTCTTCTGATTTTGATTCTGAAACTAGGAGTCCATTGTCACGGTTGAAACCATACAGCTTAATCGCAAGACCTTTAGAGTCACTCCAAACATGAACTCCTTTGGACCTTTCCTCCATGGCACCAAGCACAGATGGTCGATGTTTGTTCCTTAATTCTTGTAGTCTCATCTCATTTACAGTTTGATATCCTACACAAGCTGTCAAAACAAGCTGGCTACTGTCGAAAGTCGAACCAGCAAGAGACTGCACCAACGTGATTGCATCCCCAGCATCCTTGGTTGTTACAATTGCAGGACCTAGAAAAGTTCATAAGAAAAAACAACATTGGTTATATTCCATGTAACAAACTAGACTTTGTATCCAATTAATGTCCTCATAAGGTCAAACTGTCAAACAGATCAAGATCCATCAATATATTAACCAGTACCATATAACTCCAACAAAGCAAGTGCCGTTCGGAAAAGCATCTCCCGGTTCCCATCAAACAAAAGCACATCCCAAACACGAAGAACTATAATTTAAAAAAAAATCACAGAAGATATTAAAAGAATACATATTATATAGCACCTTTTTGAAAAATAAAAAAATAACAAGGATGAAAAGATTTTAGTAGATGTAAACTAATGGTCTAACAGTTACAAAATTCTGCATAGGAAAACCTGACCACTTTCCCAGGGAAGCATATTCATGAAAATGGAAAGGAACCAGGGTCCTGTGATCCATGCCACCTGCACTCCGAGATAATCTAGATGATTCACTGCAAATAAAGGATAAAAATATAGATATGAATATATCAAACATAAATTTGTGTTGGTTGATATTTTACCAGCACAGTTTCTTGAAGACAATAAAGAGTAGCAAAAAATATGAGGTACTAGGACCTAATTTTGGAAATCTTTCACGTACTAAATCCTCCAAAGCAAGTTGGTCCACCTGGAACATATTTCCACATACATTAATACATCAGCATACAGCAACAAAACTAACCTCTTGACAATAGGTACATGGAAAGTGACTAGCATGGTAGAAACTCATCCCAAATTTAAAAAGAAGCACATGTTTCATCACAATATCACCTGGGATTCAATCATCTCCTCAGAGTAGTAACCATCAAAATAGTCATCAATGATGCCCATTAAAGTCCTGTGATACATCAAAAAACTTTGGCTCAGTAAATTCTTTCATGTTATATCTATCTACAGAAAAAGAAAAAAAAAACTCACTACTCACATTGCCGAATCGTACCAAGCAATCATATAATTTATTTTCTAAACACGAAAATGATATCCTTGATTAAAGCTTAAATCTGCCAGGCAAACTTACCAAAATGCATTTTCCTCAGGCATCAGCAGAAGCAGTAATCCAGCAAAGAAATTCATCACCTGCAGAGTACAAAATCGAAGTAAGTTGTTCTATTTAGTTAGAAAATCCTCATTTTTCTGAACAGAAAGAAATATAACTAGAAACTCTACAAAAGAATATAAAGGACTGGCTGAGAGGGAATAGGTTCTGCGTGTTCCCAGAATGAAAATGACAGATCAAACACAAAATCCGAAGGTGTAAGAGTCTGAATTCCAGTCCTTGTAATCACTCGGATATACTTTATAAGCGAAGAAAAGCTCAGAAAGAGAAATACAATCTCTAGATTATATAAAAGCTGTTTATCCTTGTGGCAAACTCTTGCAGAACTATTCCCAAAGAGAATGATGACACCAAACACATTGTAGAAACATGATACGCATGAGTACCTGACAATAACCAACAGATGGATTATGCAGAGCATATGCCGTGAGCAACCGCCTCAAAGCATTTCTCCCATCGTCATCTAGAGCAGGATGACCAGGGAATGTTCTGGGTAAATCCTGTAAAGAGAACATAAGCAAGTAATGTGAAATTCAGCATTTGAGTTACCATGACACAGTGAGTAAACAGAAGTTGGACACTTTATAATGGTAGCGACCTTCTCAATCTGACCCATCCATTTTTCAATTCCCTCGGGTAGTGTTGGTTTGCTTTCAGTGTCATCCTTAAGCACAGCATCAGCTTCTATAAGCAGAGCATCAATTTCTTTTCCATCAGTCTTAGATTCTTGATCTAACAAGCTACTATAATATCCATCCAACCTGCGAGCTCCAACACCGACAAAAGCTTGCCAAAGCTACAGTTAAGAGACATTGGTAGACGTAGAAGATTAGTGGAAGCACAAAAACCAGTTGTAGCAACAGGCAATACACAGCTAAGCTCTGGATACACCTCTCCTCTAAGAGCCATAGGGAGCCCCCCGTGGACCAAGCACTCCAATTCCTCCTTCCAAGGGAAGTCACTATCGTCAGGTACTCCATGACCAGCCATACCAACCATGCGACCATTTCCAGAAGGTAACTCCTGGACTGGATCTGATCTCTCCACATCATAAAATTCATCGTCGGAGTCTTCTGTGGCTTTTGACTCTTTAATAGGAGCAAGGTTTTTCCTACTTCCTTTGATGCCTTCTTCACCACCTTCCGGAAAGTTTTTCTTCTTCACTCGCAGGCTCATCATCTGCTCAATGACAGTAAGGGAAGGCCTGGTCTGGGACCAAATTTGGACCTGATGAACTCTTCTCTCCTTCTGTGATCCAACTTCCTCTGTGTCATAACACTCGCTAGGCTCGTCAGGATCGCTGTCCTTCTCCAAGACTCTGGAAGCATCCGAATGCAGCACAACGCTGTTTTCCTCCGTGGGCTTGTCATCAGTGGGCGTGCCGTCAGACTTAACCACCCGATCAAGGAAGTCCTTCCACCGCTCCACTCTCTCTTCTTCTTCCTCCTGGAATCAGAATCATCACGACATCCTAAACCAATCCACGACATCAAGGCCACTAAATTCGACCAAAATAATAGGAGAAATTAGAAACGGAAGCCTTGCCTTGTAAATATTAGCATACTCTCGGTACCTCTGCACGTTTTGAGGCCGGACTGCAAACCCATATGCATCCCTGCTCACATATCCTCACCGTCAAGACCGGCACGCATCAAAAGAAAAAACCAAAGAACTAGCCTTCAAAATACAAGAAACTCAAATCCAACATAAGAACACGGTTGATTCAGCCAGAACTCGAGGCATAACAAACTATACTCGAAAAGCAAAAAGAACTCCACAAAAGGGACCAAGTCAGAGAATTCATGGACTTATGTACCGTTCGAGCTAAAACCCTAGATTCCAGAAGGAGATCCAGCGAGGCCATTCGCGAACTAGTAATCCATCAGAGAGCTCGGAATAGAGAAAAGTGAAATCCGTACCTTCCAATACCAACATACGCAGATCCAGAACGCAGAAGTCCAGATCGGGCAGCTACATTGCCCAAATAATTCTAATCTCAAAGATCCACGTAACGAGAAAAAAATGGGACAGAAAGAAGAAAGAAATCGGCGTGTAGTAAGAGCAGGCATCACGGGAAGGGTATGCCCTCCACCGGATCAACACGTGGGGTTCGATCGGCAGCACAATCCTCATCATCATCAACAACAACAACATCAACAATAACAAGATCATAGATCGCTGCTCATGACTCACCTCTTGTGCTCGAACGCAATGATCGGGAGGCTCTTCCCCTTCATCTCCGCTAGGTCGTTCTCGAGCGACACACGGAGGAGACAGACTCCGGAAAGACTGGAAACAGAGGACACCAACGCCGCCGCTCGGCTCATAAATGGATATATACACACATTAACGCCACTTTAAATAACAGATACATATATATAGAATCATTTTAATTTTGCTTCTGCCTTTCAAACACTAATTTGGGTGAAAGCCGAATGATGACGTGAGGTGCTTCTGTTTGAGCCACAACTTTCTGACGTTTCTCTGTACACCCAAGTACTACCCACGTTGTGACTGAAGAAAGAAGTTGGATCTATGTGGGCCCTTTTGTGTAATAAGTGTACGAATGCCAACGGAGCCTCGGAACGAACGTTGTCGGCACACCGCCACTCTCACGGCGATTGGTGGAGTTGTTGGGGCCACAGGACTGTCTATAAATTAATATCAACAGCAACAATGATGCTCATGATAGTAAGAGATGGCCGGCGTGCATGCATGTGCATGCATCATCGGGAGCACGTCGACCGACCATGCATACGGCGACACAATCGTAGCTGCCGCACTGCGAGGAAAAGAATACGATTATATTAGGATGGTATGATGATGGGAAGTGGGCACAGAGAGTGAGTTATGGTCCATGCCGTGATGCTCTCGTGGATGTTCTTCCACCGACCTCTTGTTCGACTTTTGTAGATATAGCGATCGATCGACTCCATCCTCAGCAAAAGGAGTCATATTTCTTTTGTAGACGAAAAGAGATGGTTATTTTAATTATTTTAATAGCAAACAACACGGAATTGCTTTGCTACTATAGGATATGTGAGGCATTCAACGTTGTACAAATACATAGATGAGGAGAGAGAGAGAGTGCTCTCTTACCATAGGAAACTAAATGTTTATATTGCTAGCATCTTTAATATACATATCATGTCATATTGGATCTAATCTCTTTTTATATCATTTATTAGGTTTACATATGAAAGTTAAGGACCATGTTAGTCGAGGTTTACATATATGAAATGTTTTGAATGTATGGTGAACAATAAATGAGGATCATATTTTAAATATGCTCAAAGTGCATTGAATATTATGTGATAAATTTAATTTTCTAATATTTTTAATATTTATTTTAAAAAATAAATATATTTTATATTTAAATAACAAAGTAAATAATTAATAATTAATATATGTAATCTTACACAAAAAATTCGTATAGCTTATCTATATATAGTAAACGAAAAATATAATAATATAAATAAATATAAAATAATATTTAAAAATAAATAAATAAACTTATACCTTATAAAGTCATAATTTATATTTATTTCTTACTGAATTACGTTCTCATGATTTTAGATAATGACATAAGGTGCTTTGAGAAATTAAAAAATTATATCAATATTCCAAAATGCTGATTGTTACCTCGAACTAGCATTAGCATTTGCAATGCATCATTCAAAGAAGATGTGATTTAAAAAAAATTAGCAAAACACTAATTCATACTTAAAATACAATATACATTGGACCCCTCAAGATATATTTTAAATATAGTTTCAAATGCATTGTGTGTTTGAGTAAGTTGGGATAGCTTGATTTAGTCCCGAAGGCATGAGATCGTTCGAAAAACTCTTGTGGCGATTTTGAGTGATGGCTAACGCATCAACTATGTGTTGATATTTGAAGGGTTTCTAAGTATCCCAGTTGGTATCGAGATTGGGCCAAAGTAATTTCAGTCTCCTCGATAGATTCTGTTGAATCTTGAATTTTGATGATGAAATCAATTTATGAGTTTATGATCTAATCAATATTTGAGAAAAGTAATGTAGGACTAACCTTGATCATGCAAAGACAAATCGATTGAAGCAGAAGAATCAGACGTTGGGCCGGAGTAGATCATATCAAAGATTGGGCATCGAGCCAAAGGGATCGGACATTATGCCAAGAAGATCGAATGTTGCGGGAGATCAACATGCTAATGGATCGAGCAATACACCAAAGAAAAGGACGATGTGCCAGGAGTTTGGACGAAGTAATGACATGCCGGACAACATAGGATTCATGATTATAATCATTGTATCTCGATCGAAGTAGATTAAGTGGCTAATTGAATTAGTTTTTGGTGTAATCAAGCTAACTCAATTAGGAGCCCATTGAGTCTGACTCAAGGCTGAATGGGGCCTATTATAAGGCTAATTCAGTAACCTAAAATTGGGTCAGGCGATGGAATCCCCTGTAAGCTAGAAAGTATGAAATATATTTATCTGAAAAACCCAACGGTGGTATCACTTAGTGTCAGGAGGTGGCACCACCTAGACATAGTCTTCTAGGCTGTGTCAGGTGGTGGTACTGTCTAGATAAACGATAGTACCGTTAGAGCCTAGTCTCCCAAGCTCTGTTAGGCGGTGGTATCATCCAGAATTGATGATAGTATCGTCAGTACCTCAAAAACCCAAGATGAGACTTTTTTTTGCTCCATTTTTTAAGCCATTTATGAGTCTATAAATACCTCACTCATTTATGCTTAGTAGAACGAGAATTGAGAATAAACAAATAAGAAAAACTTGTGATTAAAAGTGTTGTAAAGCTCTTTTGTAAAGGTATTGAGTGCTATTCTCCTCAAAGTCTAAAGTCCACTCTGAGGGAGTTACGATAACCTATTGTAAATAGAATTGTAAAGGTTTTCTCTTTAGCCCGTGAAAAAGAGAAAAAAGTTATAACTATTAAAAAATCTACAACGATATCATATCCGCAGTGGAAGAACATAAGATAAAAATCATAGATTTTTCGTAAAAAGGAAGTTCTTATCATCGTGCAAAAGTTGATGAAAAACATGCGAAACAGAAAAACTACCCGTAAGAAAATTATCTAGGGAGATCATATATCTCCAAATTCCTGTAGATCTATGGGACTGGATAAAGGAGTTCAAATATCCTCCTCTTTAGTGATAATCCATATGGCAGGGGCTATAATGACACTGCTCAAATCTCCTCGTTACGCGCACTACACAATCAAGAAGGAGCCGACCCTTCTTACTGTTCGCACGCCCCAAACTGGGGTTGCTGACTAAGGAGGAGAGGGGGAGGAGAATGGGAGGTAGTTGCTAAAAAAATCTTAGCCTATGGGCCTTTAGTTCCCTCATATTTATAGAGGTCCCCTATCAACTTAACTCTAATGGATCTTACCATGTTGGGTATTGGATCTCCATCTAATTATCCAATCCTCTTAGATTAGTGAGTCTTTATCCAATAATATTTTATTAGCTCTTATTGGCTCTTATTGGATCTCATTTTTAGGATCCAATAATTCAAGGGCTTAACGGATATCCAATCATATCTGAACCTTTACTCATCGCAACACCTACCATATGTGTGTGATCCTCTAGGCCTAATATCGAGTTGGTCGTGAGTCATACTTATCAGAACTCCTTCTAGCTCAGTGAATTATTATCTCTATAATAATTCACTTGACTCATCGATTGCGGATGTACTGAGCCACTACGCCGCAGTCCCCATACGATATAAGGGAATCCAATCTTTTGAATCTTTCTGTCCCTAATTACTATGTACATATAGTCCCTCATCCATCTAATATCTTAGAGATCCTATACGGGGCATGGTGCTGTCAGGCCCATATTATCTTTCCTCGAGTCTCGCTCTAATCGAATTCTCCCAGAGAACTCTTTCTCTCTCAATCTAAATAACCTTGGCCAAAGATTTATTTGAGTAAGAACATATGGGATATTCCTCTCATGATACCGAGAGTGGATGATCCTCTATTGATATTTAATAGCTCTTGTAAGGTTGGCTACCACTCCAAGTGATCGACTGTACTAGATCTGGAGCTTCCAAACTTATAAGTCTGGTATCAAAAAGTAGAGTACTCATACAAGATATCCTTTGTGTCTCAAGTCTAAGGACCAAATACACTACTAGGATTACAGAATCACTGTCTAACAATAAGGTATCATCAACCATCCAGCATTTCGTGGGCGGATCAATCAGTGAACTCATTCTCTAATGAGCATTTGTACTGTATCCTCAGTGTCCCCACACGAGCAATTATGAGACCAACAACCTCCATCATATGGACAGATATATAGCATACTAATTTGTCTGGTTATCTCGATGTTCTTTTCGAGTAACCTATGACCGAGATTATTTAGGATCTATCTTTAAAGATAAATTGATCTCATTATCGTGATCTCATCACGATCTGACTCCCATTGCACAAATCTATGGACATCACAATATATACAACACGCAAGATAAAGTGATAAAATATCAAATAATAATAAGCAAAAAGAGTGCATGTCAAGTCACATGTACTATCACTTACGTAATTGGTTTGTAAGGCATATATGACTAGTAATAACAAGGGTAGTTGATCTTCACTTATTCGAAAGAAGATTAATAGTGGAAGCCAATAACCTCAAGTGAAGAAGAATCAGGAGTGAACATAGATCGAACGACCGAACTACTATAAATCTAGTGTGCATTTACTCTTATGCTCTTATTTAATATTACTTACTAATTTAATTACTTACTATACTTTACTCACCTTCCAAGTTAAAGCACATTTTCGATACAATTTCATCGAATGACTTTTCGAAACGATTTTTCTTCTCGATAGTATTGAGGGGAGTTTTTGATCTGATCCCTTCGACGTTCAAGTTAATTATTTTGAGTTGTACGTAGTGAAAGCGACTTATAAATATAGATCCAACCCTTAGGTAGGCCCCGAGGATTGGTTTTATACCTGCGTGATCGAGTGGACCATATGTAATCATCGTAATACCCTCCTTTTAGTATTTAATTCACGAGAGTCAATGGGTCATTATTGCCCCCACATCATTTTTGGATGGGTGGGTGACTTAGTTATAGTGCTCTACATTGGCGCCTCGATAACCAACTAGCTGGTTGACATGGATGCTAAAATATTTTTTATCAATTTCCAACCTCATATTATTGATATTGATCCCAAAATATTTTCTATCACTTAGTCAACCTCCTCATATTAAGTATATCGGATTGGATGTACCTCAGATCTATATTGGGTTAGGATATTGAATCCATCCTCGATCTAATTTCCTTGTTGAACTCAACATTGAGATCCATTAATTGTTATCGGATTCGTATGTTTCGGGTTATCGGGTTATCTGTCCATCATTGAGATCCATGATGCGCTCTCGCACGTGCCGCGGCCGTCTGCTCGTTAACCGTCGAGTCTGCGCTACTCGGGAACGTACTCGCACTCGACTAACCGGACGGCCCCGTAATAAATAGCGCCCTCACAACGGGGTCGGGGAGGGCACGGCGCGATACACGGGCGCGAGTCTTGGTGGTTGTGGCGATCGTGGATGGCTCGCGCAAGAAAGAAGGCGGGTAGTGGGCCGGGAGAGTCGAACCCCCATGGCGATGCCGCAAGCGCCATGGGTTCCCTTTACGAGTGCGGCGGCGGGAAAGTAGGCATGCAGATGAGTGGGCGAAAGCAATCACCGCCATCGACGCCGCCGATGCCGCAGAATGGTCCTGGGAGGTTGTTCACTCTGCCGACGGTTCTCACCATCGGCCGGGTCGCCGCCATCCCCCTTTTCGTGAGCAGTACGTGGTCTTAATGCCGATCTATTCTCTTCTTCTCATGCATCATTTCTTCTTAGATCCGTTTCTTTCCGGCTTACATGATATTGAGAGGTTGGGTCGTTGAACCGAGAAATGATTACCCTAATTTTAGATACATGCCTTTTTTTTTTTTCTTGACTTAAATGGTATGTTCTTTGTTATTGGTGCTAAAACGTACGGCAATGAGGGTCTCGGTTTTTGTATATGTAAGGTTTTGAAGCATGTGATCGAGATTTCTTTTACTTTCTTGTATCATGTCGGAAGAATAATGGTTTTCTTTGGATAATCGTGATGTATATGGAGAAGGGAAGAGAAAGAATCGTACATCTGTAAGGCCCTCTTTCGTTTCTTTAAGAGATAGAAAAGAGAAGCGGCACATCAGTACCAAATAAAACATTACCAAGATCAGAACCAAAACTTTTCTAAAATCCAGCACCATTTTCTCTTGCAGAATTGCTTGGTTGTGGTTGCAGTGGCCGGTGCTGATGAGGGTAGTATGGCCCTTGATGAAGAAACCAAACAATGAGATTTCGTATTCTACATATTATAACAAAGGACGAGTTCTTGATGCTTTGCCTTTGCCTTTGCCTTTGTTCTTTTTGTTATAACTCTTAAATTATATGCAAAAACCCATGAACAGACAGACCATCATAGGAAGACTCTTGAAAATAGTTGACATTAGTTGGATCTGCCTTGCATATTCAACAGTCCATCAAGGGATGAACCTGCAGGCTCCATATAAAGACTGTAATGTGGCACTAGAGAAAATGAACCCTTACATCTTGGATTATTGAATATTATAAATATTAAAAATATATTGAATTTGTTTAATAGCATTATTGGCTACCAATAATCTTGGAGACCAATCAGTCGAAGGTTTTTGAATTTTGAAATTTCATCTATACTTGCCTGAAAAATGCACAATGTGTCCAAACATTCAAAACTAATTTGTGGACTGACCAAATGTGATGCTGGCACAAAAGTTGAGAATTCCAAGTATTTTGTAGTGATCAACCAAATCAGATAGCCATAATATAAATTTAACTCCATTCTATAGCTGTATTATGTGGTGATTTGCATCTGTTGATCATTGCTTGTTGCATATCAAGTGCAATTGCTTAGATTTTTGGTTCAACATTTTGGAAATATCTTTACGCCTTGAATTATCTTCAGATATGTACCTGACAATAATTTCCAGGTCATGTGCATCCTACGTAGTTTACTTATGTAATTCGTTTGATGAGAACTTGATCTCTGGTAAAGTTAGATCATCCAATTGGTGCAAGTTCAATATGAGTAAGCCTTTCACATAATGTGACTGTAGGGATTTCAGCTTATGTCATCCAGTAGTTCTAGTTTCTCCAGTAACTCTAGCCTCTAATTATCTTCTTGTCCTTAGATCCTCCGTCTTGGTGGTTGTGTCAGTCATCAGCTAGAAGCTAATTATTATTATACTCTTGATTCTTTTTTCTCCATATAGAATGGTAATTGTTGAAGGATTTCTTTTTTTTGCCTCGTTTATGGTCTCTTTCTGTATTTTTGGTTTACACTAAATACCCTACATCAAGCAGAGTAATTTATGGTTTTGCAGTTTATTCAATAAAGTGAAAGAGTTGTACTGAATTTCTGTAGGCAGTCACACCGTCTTCTAAATTGTATATTGCACTTAATCCAGTTGCCGAATGAAAAGCACAGTTTTGTTGATCACTAAGCTCTTTATATTTTTCTATTACAGATGGGTGGTTATCTATGTTTCTTCTTCTTTGTGAAAAACTTGTTGTTGATAGTATATTACTATATTCACTATGTTTTCAGGTGCTTATATAAATCTACTGGTAAAATTTTATAGTTTGTCTAAGTGCAAAGGCTGACATGTTAACTACTCTCATTAGCTTTTTACATGGATGGTTGGTGGGGAACAACTGCTACAACAAGCATCTTTCTTCTCGCTGCAATTACAGATTGGCTAGATGGTTATATTGCAAGAAAGGTATGTGGTCCATATGTCATGCTGCAACCTTGATTGAGTAATGTTATCAATCTGAATCAGAACCTGAGGTGGCTTTGGGGTTGAATGAGTTGTGACTCATATCACATTTAAGAATCATGTCCATGGCCTTTCAAAGATTATACATTCCTATGATAATGAAATCAGTCAGAAATGTGAGTTAATTGAAAATTTGATGAAGTGAGAAAAAGAAACCACTCTTTTTTTTTCCCCAAACAAACATAAACTGAAGCATGTGCCATAGCCCACTTCAACATGTTTGAGAAAAAAAAATGGAGTGCTGCACCAAATTTCTTTTGATTTAGTTATTGAAACTTCTCATTTTGCCAAAAATTAAAATGATATCTCTTAGTAAAAGATAAGTTTAGCTTCAATAATTCTATTTCTAATTCTTAACAAATGTAAACTCATTTTAGATTGCGGTGAAGATTTTAATAAATCATTGAAGATAATTGATGATTGCAATATCTGAAACCTTGTTGGATCTTGTCATTTGAGGTAATGATTCATTGCAATTCTATGGGGTGGCAACTTTTAAGTACAGGATCAAGCTTCTTTTAGGTCCATGTTGATCGGATTGTTTGTTGCAAGACCCTGATGACCATGCATGTGAGAAACCAATACATTCGTCACAATTGACACTAACTTGTGGCAATTCCTAGATGCGGCTTGAAACAGCATTTGGTGCATTTTTGGATCCTGTAGCTGACAAGGTATACCTTATCCATCTTACATACATGCTGTCAAGTTCCAGAACTCTCCATATTAAATTTATATGCGTGAATTTTTTTTTTTTTTTCAATTTGGTCGAAGCTTATGGTTGCTGCCACATTGGTACTGTTGTGCACTAAACCTTTTGAATGTGCTATATTTGGGGATGTTCCATGGCTTTTGACGGCGCCTTCGATCACCATCATTGGTAGAGAGGTAATCACCACTTTGTAAACTAAGGTTTCTTTTTCCATGTGTATGCACACAAGAAGCTCATTCATTCTTTCATTGTCTTATCTATTATGTGTTTGTGTTCTTTCCTATACCGTTTAACCAAATACTTTAAAATTCACACTCCTTTGATATATAACTTCAATAAATTTGCTCTGTCAACCTTATGTTTGTCATATCTGCCTCCCGTATCAAAAGTTAATCTATTAATGCATGAGGGCAAAATCGGTGCACAATTTAAGTGTTTTGGCCTCCGAAACTCGTTTATTTAATTCACACTACTTGTGTATAACTTATTCCCAGGTTTATTTTTTTCTGTCAACCTTATGTTTGTGGTGCCTTGTATACTTCAGACTAAATTCAGAAGAAATACATATAGTAAATATATGCAATAAGGACATGAAACTTCAATTTGCCAACTCCATTTTTCTATATATTATGACTTCAAATGGAGTTGATTTGTTTGTTTTTTTCTCAATGGTCATGGGCTGTTATTAGCACTAATCTCTTTTTGTAGATAACTATGTCGGCAGTCCGAGAGTGGGCTGCATCTCAGAGTAGTCTTGCTCTTGAGGTATCTCTTTTCTCCCCCCTTTTTGGCTTTCCACCGGTTATGTTGTTTTCTCAGCAAATGTATTTTGCATTTCATGTTTAGAAAGATTGCAATGGTAACCAAATAATTTATGGCAGCAAGTTGTAGCAGTAAACAAATTGGGGAAATGGAAAACAGCAACACAAATGACTGCTCTAACTGCCCTTCTTGCTAGCAGAGATCCCAGGTTACGATCTTGTTCGCGCGACATTCATTTGTTTATGATATCATTCTTACATACTTGAAGTATGGTTGCAGCATGGCAGTGCCGAGTGTTTTAGCCTCTGGCATAGGCCTGCTCTATGTTTCAGCTGGCCTTGCCGTATGGTCACTAGTCGTGTACACTAGGAAGATAATGACAGTTTCGCTCAAGTAGATAGTTGCAGGCTAAATCTGCCACAAGCATACCAATAACAATGTAGATGATGCACCTGCGCAAATTCATCTAGTTGCATATCCATCACGAGAAGCGTGTTCTTCATCCGTAGCTGTTCCAAAGCTGCTGCCACAGATGGGTTATACTTAGAGAAGCAAGCTGATCGTCGCCACTGATAGATAGATCATCTATGACAGAAACTGTGCAAGTCAGATGGGCATCGTTGGGAAATCGTAAGGTAGGCGGCCGGCAAATGGACAAAATTCGCTCTAAGGTACACTGAATGGGTTGTATGTGCCCTCATGCAAATTAGAAAATGTAGATTGCTGAAGCTTTACCGTTGTACTTGTCCAAACAGATCACAGCTTCTTTACAGTAAGGATATTTTGGCGCGGGGTTTGATCTTTTTTTTTTATTTTAAATGCCTCAACATTAGTTGCAGTTCAAAAACCATCAAGCGATTTGGAGACGTTGGCTGCCGAGGGTCCTTCTCAGAGACGCCGTCGATCGACACCGCCGAGTCATCGCCCCTCGCGGATCCCCGTCCGAGGTATGATAGGTAGAGCTTTGGAGGTGATGGAAATGACATCGGAGGCCTGCATTTTATGTTGCCCAAAGCAGGTAACGGAGCCCCGATTCAAGAGACGTTCAAGACGACACATTCTTTTCTTCGTCCGCTCGAATCCCGTCGCCTCCTTTTTCCCTTCTCCTCCACAGGAGCGGTGTCGCCTTCACTTCTCAAGTGGTACGTCTTCCTAAATCCTTCTCACGATCCATCACCCACCGCGCTATGGCTGCATCCCAAGAACAAGCGCCCGCTACGTTGGTTCCGAGGCGATCCGACCTCCACTTCCTCCGCGGCCCCCCAGTTACCCCACCTCAACGACCGCCTCTCATTCAGTTCTACTTCGTCCACCTCCCAAGCCCTCTCGTTCTGGCTCCCCAAACTGCCCCCACCCCCCAAAACCCTCCGCCTCCTCGACTGGGATTTCGTTCCGTTCAGCGACGCCCTTGATGGCAGGCGATCAATTCGTTGAACAGGATGAAGGGTTCACGTCAGGGGGTTCGCCATCGGTGGTGTTCGTGGAAGGGTTCACGCCGCAGCACAACGATGGGTATGATTGCGAGTGGTGGTCTACGATTGGTGTGTCGATTAGGGCGGATGCATGGACGGTAAGAACAGATGGTTTGCCGGTGTGAAGGAGGCCGATGCTGATGCCGATGCGGTCGATAAAGCTGAGGGGCGAAATCTGGAGGCTTATGCTAGGTTTGATGGAGCGCAAGTGACGGGTAAAACACTGTTTCTCTTGTTCTTTGGCTCTGGTTCAACTCGTTGCTTTTGTAGCTTAGTTCCAAATTTTGCATGACATGAGTTGCTGCCAGAATGCAACTCACGCATGATTGCTTGAAGCTAAATCAGCAGAAACAGGACCAAGAAATTTGTAGAACAGGGTGTCGTTTGTTTCTTTCTTGCTTTTGAGCTGCTACTTGTGCATATTTCCTGCTAGCTAAGAGCAGATAAAGTTGCTTCCAAATTCAGGTTAGCACAGGCCTGATAGAATTCAGCTATAGATTACTAGAAAGCATACTCGATAACATTGTGATACTTCAGAATTAGCTTACAATCATGAAATGTTAGATACTGATTACCGATACATATAGCCTGACACATCGAATGATCACTGCCTCACTAGTGATTGTGCCGGATTGTCATGCCGGGCAAGCAACCGGTGCAAGATGAAAACAAGGAGAAGGATGACCAGCACCAGCGCCAAAATTATCGACACCCAGCACACCTGTTGAAAAGAACAGCAGACATCATCTGGATTGCAGTGATAGAATCTCTTGGAGCCAGGTACCATTTCTTTCATACAATACACTCTGAGCTTCAGGTAACCAGTTCTTGCACAAACTAATTGTCTTCCTAGTCTATGCTTCTAATATTTAGAGGAATCTAGCTACAGAATACCACATTCCCAGTTCTGCATCTTAATTAGGTTCCTAGAAGAGTGTTCTGTTAGAGGAACACCTGATCACTCTGAATATGCTTAATGAGCAGCTCCCTGGCAATGCTATATCTCATTTGTTTTACTAAACTCTCCTGTTTTTATTTTAGTTCTCATGTATTTTAATGGAATAGTTTCTTGACTAATGGTTTCCTAATGATACTTAGCAGGGAATTCATTCCATTTAAGTGCTTCACTTAGGGTTCAAAGCAACTTAGCGACTAGGATTATTTAAAGTAGGTAATCGCTGAGATTACCAAGACTCACCCAAAAAGACCTAGATCTACTGCATTTGGAAGCCTTGTACAGTTGTTCTTTAGCTCGGCCTGTCGATGCTGCTGACTCTTCGATATGCTTATCGATGTTATCTGTCAAACATTAATCAAAATTAATACACCATTAAAAGAATTTGATGCATACCAATTTTAGGATTACCTATACTGATAGGCTGGTCATGAAGTAAGACAGCAAGATCTTGATAAATTTCGTGTATTTGCTGTACATCATAGTGTATTTCTTTGATATGTTTCTCCCTTTCCTCTATTATGGCCTCGTTGAAGGCTGTCTCATTCTCGAAGGAGAGGAACTCTTGCCTGCGGATGAAAGCAATTTCTGCGAAACATCTTTGGAAATGAAGAAAAACTTGTTTTCTTAAATTAAGAAAGATGTCCAACACTCAGAACAAAATTTCATTAAATTTGGACAAAAGCTAAGGTTCATTAATATTCAAACTCAAATTTCCCAAAGTGTAATTACTTTCATCCTCTGCATCAAACATCTCTGGAGATCATAAGTGCTAGTTTGAAAGTTTAAAGAGCGATTAGCCAGCCAAGATGTCCCCAGAAGAATCACAAATTATCTTTTGCAACTACATTTTGTGTGTTGAAGTTTGTTGATGCTGTAATAGCATCGTTTCTTTTATGATTTGGATATTTGGGGTTCGACACAAAAATGCTAATTATGTTGAACCTTCTTTGATTCTGTACTGAAGGCAGCCCAGCAGATTGGATCGATTTGTATTTACTCTGATGTCTTAGATGTTTTCCTGCAGGCATGAAGAGAGAGAAAATGAATGGATTTGCTCTCTCTCTCTCTCTCTCTCTCTCTCTCTCTCTCTCTCTCTCTCTCTCTCTCTCTCTCTCTCCTTTAAGATATGAGTTCCATGGCTCAGCATATTCCCATGGGATCTTAAAGAGCGTACATGCCATCATCATCTTGGTGTAAACTTCATCAGCACCTTTGTAACAAATTGAAGGTTCTATTTGAGCCAATCTCTGTTTTGTGAACTCCAGCAATGCTTACCTCGTCTGTTCCCAGAGCAGCAACCTGTCATCGTCACCTGCATCCTCTCCCGCAGCAGTCTCTTCGGCGGGCGAGCTGCCAAAATCCACTACCTCGTGTGGAATCAAGTGACTCAAAAGAAGTGAAGTAATCAGTCGAAGAGGGAGGCAGGGAGACCTCGTCAGCGGCCAAGGCCGAGAAGGGGAGGCGTTGCGGGCATCTTCCCGCTTCATTGCGAGCTTTTGGGCCTTTTGGAGATCAAGCAGCGCGGCTACGAAGTCCCCCGCGAGCTACGACTTCGACCTCTCAAGCTCGTCGATCGACCTGCCATTAAAGGAAGACGATCTTCAAGAACAAAGAGGAGTGGAGAAAGGGAGACCGTGTGTACATTCTCGCGGCTGGCATCGCGGGCTTGAAGCGCTGCGAAGGTGTTCCTCACCAGTGGGCCGATCGTCTTCCTTGATTCTTGCCTGGAACAGAGGGCATACATGAAAGCGAACACAGAAGAGAGAGAGAGAGGGAGGTACAGGGCCTGCCGATCATTGACGAGATGCGGAAATCGATGAGCCGATAGCAAGTGGAGGCTTCCAGGTACATGAGCTCTTCTATGTCGACAGGTTCGTTTGGGTTGACTGTGTTTAGCTTTTGGTCATATGCTATTGTTTTGATAGGGTCGCTCATGTGGATGCATACGCAAATGCTTGCATTTTAAGCTGTGTTCTCTGCAGTGGTTATACCATCACTCATCATTTAATAAGTCATCTGGCGCTATCATTTTCTTAGAGAAAACAAGATCATGTTGCGAGATGCGGAAGCTACTGCTGAGGAGCATCAAGTCGTCCCGAGCCTACGTCACTTCCAATTCTAAGTGAGTAGCAGCAAAAAGACAACGGCGTGGATAGACATGAAGAGAGTTCCACTCAGCAAGCAATGCAAAGACCAACACAAGTCAGTCATGAAGATTTATATGAGATTAGATTACATATAAACAACTACTAGTACTTTTTTACAACCTCTCGACAAATCTCTTTTAGACTGAAGCAAACCAAACCCTATACGCAAGAGCTGTGTACACATCAATTCTAAAGCATGGCGCATGTACAAAGGAAGGAAAAATTTTCGACAGCAGCAGTTAAATCAGGACAGGGCAGACACTACAAGACGGCGGCCGGGATCACCTCGAGCGAATTGTTCGGTTCTAGATTCGGGTTTTGCTACAAATGAGGAGCCACATGAATGTGAGTTTCTATCTACCTGACTCGGAGTCCTCGTTTCATGCATGTCGCCTGGAGAAGAAGTAAACGATAGGTTTTCTTCAACAAAGAGAGCATCCCAGACTACCGGGTTGTTTGTTCGGACAGGAGGTGAGCCACAGAAGAAACCGGCTTGCTTGCTTGAATCCAAGCCCTCCTCGGATTCATCCTGATGAAAGTTAATTTCCCCATCACAAATATTACTCGGTATCATAGACAATAATAAGATTAAAAGAAGAGATAAAAATCATATAGCGCTCCCGGTCCGACCGCTTACCTTGCCAAGTAGAGAATCCAAAACATTGAGCTTGTGATCCCCTTGAAGTGCAGGCAAAATGCTGTAGAAAGAACGAAACGCAATTGTTAGTCAAATTCTCTTCACTGCGGTGACTAGTGAAAGATAAATTCCTCACACAAGATTGGCGGTAAGAATTAATATCTTTGCTCGACTGAAGCATTACATGAATGTAGCGTTGCAAGCATGTCAGTTTACGGTATCGGAATCGACGACCGATGGACGCTCATTAACTATGAGTCATGAGATAAATTGATGCTTCAGCCAACAAGCTGTTGTTGAAGCAGGTGTACAATTAGTGTGGAATCAAGTCTCGGAATCTGTATCCTATTCTACATCTGAGCAAGCACAACCATGAACACGATTGTATCGATTAATAAAAGCAAGCAAGCAAGCAAGCATGTCGAATTTTATGTCATGTCAACCACAAGAAGAAGATCATAAATGCTTGATTCGGATATCTACAGCTTCAACACAAATAGGGAACTCAGAGCGCAATCTTTTTTGCTTAGAAAGGGTTAACTCACCCCTTGGCCTTGGAACCAAAATCCTCAATCCAATCTAACACGGAGGAGGTTCCTTTCAGGGCGCGACGAGGCTGAGGACAGATAACTTCAACTCTCGGAACTCTTGCATCAGGCAAGAACTCCGGGAACAGCTGCCCGATACCACCCAGTCTGAGAGTGCGACTCTCCATCTTGGATCTTCCCTGCGGCACAGTAACAGTGTATGCATGATTTATGAGTCCGAAATACAAAACAAAGAATTGCATACATGGTGATGAAATATTAAGCAAGGCGGAAGAAGCTAATCGTTCGACGACAAACGAATCATGTATGCAGTTTCAGGAAGAAAACAGCGTGGTATCAAACATGTAGTCAAAGAAACTGGGATTCACCTCCGGGCCGTGCTGGGAGTAATAAGAACCAACAAATGATTGCAGTGAATTAGGTATGAACAAGGCCACAGCTGAACTTACAAGGATACTAAACCCCGGATACGATGATTCTTATGACAATCGACAAAGTCGGGTGGAATACTTTAAATAGGGTGTGATGGCGGTGAGGAACACGAGGGAGATGAATCCGAAGTGTCGCTTCGATGAATCCGTAACAAAAAGATGATAACAGGAAGAAACGGGGAGCGGAGAAGATGGTCGTGGTGCTCTCACCGAATCTCGAGACGACGGCCCCGATCTCCCAGGGCTCGGATCGGGGATCGTCTCCCGAGAACTGGATCAGGCGACGGCGTACAAGGACGAGGGAGAAAGAGGAGGGAAGAGGCGGTGCGGCTCCCCCGACCGCTTCTTCTCCCCTCCGTAGGCGGCGCCTCCCACCGCCTTCGACTTTTATGTACCGACTTGAGGTTGCAGAAACAGACAACATCAGTCGGCGCCAATTACTTTTCTGTTACTTTAGTGCCGCGCGGGCCACAAATGCCATGGCGAAACCACAAATGCGACCACCACATGGGCCGGTCCGATTCCGTTCACTGCAACTCACACGGATTCCAACCCAGCAGTGGTGAAATTAATTTTTTATTCGACGATTTAATGTTTCGATGAAACCACGACGTTTTACCCACGCAAGTAATAATCTCTTTTTCCTTGTACAGATTTTAGCGGACGGACGTCACAAGAAAACTAAGCCTTCGCGAGAATGACGTACTAACGATTCGGCTAACACATGAAATCATAAGATTTACCATTTGATGGTTATCGAAAAATGACATGATATTTTATCATCTATTTGACCACCAAAAAACACACTGATTATAAATTAATCCATCCCAATCTTTCTACTTTTAAAAATTATATTAAAATTCCTATATTTAGAAAAATAGAACATTTAATTTTATTATTCCAACAAAATCTTTTCTCTATAAATTTTAAATTTTATAAAATTATCTTTTTTAATGTTATATATAAATATCTCAATTTTTTTTACTTTTATAGAATATAAAAGTCCTAATATAATTTTTTTTTAAATATAAATTCGAAATATTAAAGATAATTAATTACAAAAAAATAATCAATAATTAGCTCGTTTGATAAAAGATCAACATATTAAAACAAACAAACAAAACATGAACACCAGCTTCGGTCGGGCACCCTTTTCATTACGACTTGATCGTTAGCAGCAGCGCACCACTTCAAACTTTACGACATCACTCGCAGCAATTACATACACACATACACCTGAAGGCTCAGCAGTGTCAAATGCCAAGCGAAGCAAGTTCCAAGTTCAAAATGCCCCGTGCCATCACACAGTCATTGACACCAATTTCACTATGTTTAAGTTTGGAGATGCGACCCAAATGTTCAAACTCAAACTCGACCAAAGGTTGTGAGCAGAAGAATGACATTTGGTGATGCAATAATAAGAAGTAATTGGACATACGTGTGCCAACAACAAAGAGATCGGTTGTCTTCAATATTGACCACACTACAGCAAAGTTCAACAAGCAATACAATAAGACACCATTCGACACCCTTATCTTGATCTTAAGATCTCTACCTTCACCATAGCATTACTGAGAAGATGCAGAGGAAGCATTTTATTGCATACCGAAAACATATCATCGCTCACCATACACCGACTCTAAATGTTCAGTTGAGATATGCAACCAAATGCAACTCTAAATTGACCAAAAAGGTTGTGTGAGCAGAAGAATAACAACTAACGAAGCAACTAAACGTAGAGTGCCAATCAAGAGAACGGTCATATCCAATCACTCGCGCTACACCAAAGTTCAACAAGAAATGTGATAAGACACCACTAAAATACCCGAGCTTGAATTAAGATCGCAACCTTCACTAAATCACCCTTGAGCATTACTGAGATGACGATGCAGAGTAGGCAGCATTACTTCTATTGCATACCAAGAACGGATCATCACTCGCGAACTCTAAAGGAAACCAAATGTCCCAGTGTAGGCAAACCTGAATGGCTCAAACATGGCCAAAAATTGTAAGCGGACGAATCGCATTTGGTGATGCAACAACAAGAAGTAGCAACTGGACATAGAGTGCCAATCAAGAGTACGGCTATATATTGAATTAATCACATTAAATCAAAGTTCAACATGAAATGCAAGAAGATAACATTCAAAACCCTAGCTTGATCTTAAGATCACATCCTTCACTAGATCATCCTTGAGCATTAGTAAGAAAAAGATGCAGAGTAAACCAGATCAATGCAAAGCAAGCATTACTTATATTGCATAGCAGGAACATATCATCACTCACCATACACCAAATTTAAATGTCGTGTGAAGAGACCAACCTACTATGAGAGTGTAGGCAACATGAACGACTCAAACTTGACCATAAGTTGTGAGCAGAAGAATAACACTTTGTAATGCAATCGTACGAAGCAATTGGACACAGAGTGCCAATCAAGAGGACAGTTCTATTCAATTACCCACGCTAAAATAAAGTTCCACAAGAAATGCAATAAGACGCCATTCAAACCCTAACTTCATGGTAAGATCTCAACCTTCACCAAATCATCCTTAAGCGTTGCCGACAAAAAGGTGCAGAGCAAGAGTCGGGCCAATGCTCAATCTCCCTTCCGCCGGAAGGAGCAGCCCTCGGTGAGCCTGGCGCGCCCCCCGGTCGGCTGGCAGAGGACCGTCTGGCAGTTGCCGCATACGACCACGGTCTGCGAGTGGCTGAACACAGTAGTTCTGCAAATTCGGACATCAAAAGCATGAATCGTACCAGATCATTAGACATCTGACTATCGGTTGAAGGAACAGGGTCTTACATGTTGAAGCAGCCTTGGCACTTCACATCCTAGGGTTTCAAAGACACATCAGATGCTTAGCAAGAAGGAAGGAAAGGTAAACAACAGCTGAAAACTGCCACGATGACGAGGGTAGATCGATTACCATGAAGAAGGAGTTGGGGGACTGCACGAGGCGCTTGAGCTTGTGCCTCCTCTTCTCGAGCTCAGCCGGAGGGTTCAGCAGATCGATATCGTTCGGTAGAACCTGATCGCCCGAGGCAACAAAATCAGCCAACGATCGGTGGTGGAAAAGGAGTAAACAATCGTATCCATGAAGGGAAACGAAATCCGCGAGGAGAAGATTTTACCATCTTGGTGGAAACCTTAGGAGCTCCTCGAAAGCGAGAGAGGAAGTCCCGTAAGCGGCAGCGAGAGAAGACCGTAAACCCTAATCGTGGCGACGATGCATATACATGTATATGTATATATATATATAGGAAACTGAAAGTCAAGCGTGATCGTTGGATGGTCACGAATGCGATCTGATCCGCCCACTCGCACTTGAATACGCCACCGGGTTCACGTATGGTTTGTCTCGCCACACGAACTGGGTTCGGTTTGGTCGGATCCCAACCCGATACTTTGGCCCGGCATGGAATTGGTTCAAAACCCGAGTCCGATCGACGACATTTGTGTATATTGCAGTCTCCGTCCATTATCACATTGGTAGTAAAAAAAATTCATGAATTAAATATATATAATAAAATATAAAAGTATATTTAATTATAATTATCAAAAAATAATTTTGGGATGAAAAACACTGAACTTTTTTGGATTATGCACTCAAAAATAATAAGTGTTATGAAATACCCAAAATGTTAGTGATTTTTAGGGAAATAATTATATATATAAATATTAATCTTTTAATTGTATAATTTATTGAATAAAATCTTTAAAGTGATATCCTAAAATTATCCAAATATATCGTGTAATTAATTAGGTTTCATCGCATCTCAAGAAGTGTAAATGACAATAGACACTTGGTTGACTCTGCTGTATGCTTCAATTCCTTAAACGAGTAATTAATTGTTTTTACTTGCACAAAACAACTACATAATTTTCTTGAAACGTCCGGTGGCATATGATATATTTTTTTCCTTTCCTCTGTTTGCAACGTTATGTGTTATGCTCTTTTTTATGTGGGTATGTATGTTGTGCATTTTTTTTTTAATAAAATGTTTTTACATCTATCATGAAGAAGAAAACTGAAATCTTGTTAAATAGAAATAAATAAGTTTAAATATAAAATAAGTTATTTCTTCTATGGGCCTGATGATAGACATAAAAATATGAATTTATTATATCCTTCGAATAGATGAAGGCATAGGCAGCCTGCTTTATTATTATTGACGGCAAAGGTTCTAGGAAAATGATAACGAGCCTCCTCCAAAGCATGAGGGTGGCAATGGTAGTGCATTGAATGATGATGATTAAGATTTCTTTGAAAATATGTCTCATCCTTTGATGTTTGATAAGTGGGTCATTTATTCTTTTGTTATTTTTTTATTCATATTCGGATGTGAGGGGTACAATGAAAAAAGCTAGACCTCATATGATGGATTGGGAGGGTATGACAAAGACGATGAATAGTATCGATAGGTGGAGGTGATCACAGGGAAATGAAAGACAAGGAGAAAGTATTTTTAGAATTATAAAAAAGGATACTATTTGAAAAAAAATAAAAACAAGAGTATTATTTGGGGGAAAAAAAGAATCAGAGAGGATTTTTCAAAAAAAAATATTATTTAAAAAATAATATGATGAAATAAATAGGAAAGGATAAATTTGAAGAAAAGCTTATACTTTTGAAATTTTTTCGTAAAACGCTCATAATTTAAAAAATTCTCATATAATATCTTTCTTTTTCTTTATAAATAACCATTTAATGCTTAGCTCTCATTAAATCCGTTGTTGCTATCGCCTTTACCTTTACCTTACATCGCCCCGATATCACCTCGTATTACTCTCAAATAAGGAAGGAGATGGCCTGAGGGTCATTGCCACCTCTGCAGACTCGATTGGCCCCCGTCGAACTCATCACTTGTAACTCTCTCACGAAAAAGAAGGGATGCAAGAATCATTGTCGCTTCTGTAGATATTGTTGATCCTTATTGAATTCGTCACTTGCAGCTCTCGTGCGATGAAGGAGAGAGCATGAGGGCTGCTATTACTTTTACGAGTCATGTTGGTCCTTATTAGACTTATTTTTCGTAACTCTTGTGCAATAAAGGAGACAGCATAAGGGCTACCATTGCCTCTTTAGATCCTGCTCACTCACTGTAAAATACATCATTTCTTCCATACCCTCTCCCTTATGCAAGGGTTACAAACGACAAATTTGGGAGGAAAAGACGATTGAATAGGACAAAATTAACGATGGATTTAACGAAGACAAAGGTAAAATAGTCTTGTTACAAAACAAGGAGTGTTTTGTAAAAAAATTTTCAGAGAACGAATCATTTACTTTATAAAATTTTTTTAAAATAGGAATTTTTTTCCATAAATTCGCTCAATATAAAAACGAAAGGGTTGATAGTGAGTGACGTCATAATTAATTTTATAGTAGATTCCAAGAATCTGGTAAAAAACAAAAAAAAAATGCAGCGGCGTAGACAACTTTACACGTCTTAAACCCTCGCATAAGCTTCAAACTATGCGACCACGCAATCCACCGTTCTTTCATTTCCCACAACGCATCAGGGCCTCTCGTTTGATGCACCGCGTGAAACGAACGGTCGATGTGGCATTGCCGCCCCAGTGTCGGTTGCGAGCGATTTGTTCGCATAAGTCATGTCTCTGCAACCGCATGTACGATAATGAAGTCGCGGCGGCAAGCGACACCCCACCAAGCGCCTCTGCCGTCTCTTTTTCTCGCCCAAATTTGAAGGGTAATTAGTGCTAGCTCGATCCGATCGCTCCAATCCAGGTACGAGTCTTCGCCCCGACTCCCCGGGACCTCCTGCTCCGTATCTAGCTCGCTCGATCTGTCGCCGTCTGCTTAAAGGTATTAGATACTCTTGCCGCTTGCTCACGCTCGCTCTAAATCTTGAACGGTTCTTGCTAATTTTTGGAACCGATGATGTCATTGTTGGTGCAGTTCTAAACCTAGGATGTTTAGGTTGTATGATGTATTATGCAAAAGAATAACTTTCTGATTTTTGTATGCTTAGCTTTCTGATTAGAGTCATAGTTCTCCAGTGTGGATTCAGAATAGACAACCCAATTGTCGTAAATAGTAATAGTCATGTTCTTTTATTTGTCGGTGATGTAGCGCTTAGTTCGGAAATGGAGCAAAAGGTGTGATTTCTGTAGATCATGAATAGAGAGTAAATGAAATATTCCGAGACTAGCTGAGGAATTTACAGTTTGACACTATAATTTTTTGTACATGCTCCTGGAAGCTTTTTGTTTGTCTTAGATGAAGTAAAGGAGATGGTGATGGAAGAACCATGCTGAGCCTTATCTTGTACTGAATTTGTCTGTCAGCTGAAACATGGATTGAAGAGATAGCCGGTCAATAATACTTGGCAAAAGCTTCTAGTCGATATTGTTGAAGTGATAAGATGGAATGTGAGTTATTGCAGTTTGTCTAATGCTCAATGTTCGCACAATTGCCACAAAGAAGGGCATGCTTGGCATGGGTGAAAGCTAGATATAGAAACCTTGGCTTGCAGCTTGACTTGACTACGATGGGTAGATAATAATTATAGGAAGATGAAAGAAATTGAGGATCTATAATTGAAGACTGGGATAACTAATCGTGCTTAGCCTAGTGGTGGTTCCTTTGTATTGTGTTGTGTTCAGCCTACTGGTTAGTAATGTTGAATTTTGCAGAATTTCAGTGAGTTATAGCCATACCATAATGTTGGTAACAAGACAGTCATTTCATGTGTTAGTATTGTGTTGTGTTCAACCTACTGGTTGGTAATGTTGAATTTTGCATATTTTAGTGAGTTATAGCCATACCATAATGTTGGTACCAAGACAGTCATTTCATGCCACTGGTGTTTGGACCCCACACTATCAGGTTTCTGGATATATCAAATTTTACCATGACAAAAATTTTCCAGCATGGAGTTTACCAGCGAAATTGAGACATTTCTATATACATTTGATTTGAGGTTGAATGTTCAAACTTATAGAGGTGTTTTCCGAAATATTTGGGACCCTAGAACTTTATCAAGAACCATCAATTATCTTGGATTCATCTTTTCTCAGCACCCATTATATATGTTGTTGGTTCTTGAATCTTGGCCATGAGTGTAGATGCCAAAAACAATAAAAGCTTTTCTGTTCTTCCTTGTTACAATTTATTTGCAAGTTTATTTAAGTATTGGAAGGTCGATCCTAAGTAGCATGAGCTCAAATGGTAGTAATATTGGTTTTCCAGCTCATGTAAGTAGAAACATATTGATGTTGTTCTACTTTGCCCCTGTTAAAAATGTACACCAGTTTCACACATCTACTTTAGAATCTATCTGGTTGTGAAAGTCTTCTGAACTTCTGTTTGAGTGTTTTAGTCTTAACACTTTTCTTTAGAGCTGATTTTGTACTGGTGGATTAGAAATGATGAATATGTTTATGATGACTTTGGTAAGCTTTTGTCATAAATTAACAACTTGAGGTTCATGTATTTCATAACTGGAAAGCATGCAGGTATGGTGCTTGGTTTGAAGTTCAACATTGTTTCGTGATGATTTGATAAATTTAGACCAGATATGAATATGCATAATTTAACTTGCTCATAGGGTTTGCATGGGTCCTGAACATGTGGTCAAAACTTTATGTTCCATGCTTATGAAAAATGGATGTCCAATTAAAAAAGTGGCTCAAGGTGATGAACCCTGACAAGATGTGCATTTTTAGTGCAATTTATTTGATTTTTCACTATTATCTTTCTTTGTTTGGTAGTAAAGCTTTTTTTTTTCCTTGGTTTATGAGTTCACATCCTGTTGGCATGTTGCTTGATTACTGTTGTTTAGCTGTTTTTCCTGTTTATAATCTATCTTCATATGTCCACTGAATTTTGCATATTGTTTTGACAACCAGGAGGTGCAAATACACGTTCAATGTTATCTATTCTGAAAACAAAGCTCTCAGTGTCTTGTCAATAACCTGATGGATATGAATTACTCATCTTATGCAGCTATTGAAGCATCTTTTGTTTCAGGCGCTGTTTCAGAAGATATTAGACGACGTAGACAAGTATTTGTCCTCTTAAAATCTTTTTAAGGCTTGATCAGGAGTAAGACATTTTTGCAGGTTTGACATCCTGCTCGGTGGTAACTTCACGACCCTGAGTATATTACTGCAGCACTGACCTCAGAGCCTTAACTATTTTCCCTTTGCCTGAATTTGCCAGAAACTGCATTTATGGGTGCATTCTGTTGCTGTCTGTGTCCGGAGGACTTTGAAGAACATGCCTACACAAGCAATCCCATATATCGACAATGCATATGCTTTAGATATTTCTTTCATCAGCTCTTGAATGGGGTAATGTCATACTCTTCAGTTTATCATACTTCTTTGAAGAACATACCAAGATAAATCTCTCAATGCGACAGAATTGAAAAAAAAAAGGGCTAGACTTGCTAGTGGGGAGACTGAATCAGTGAGTGGGCTTGTTGGCCTCTCGTTTCCTAATCGACTAGAAATGTGACAGGGAGGCCCTTTCCCACACCTCTTTCAACTTAAAATGCATCAATGGTTCCCTTACTGAGCTGGCTTCTTTTTTCTGCCATCTTTTACACTTGGTAAGACTCTTTCTTGAATAAGGGAAAGAAAAGAAAAAAAAAAGAAACTTTCCGAGCTGGACAGGACCTATAAAGGCCCATATGGCTGGATCAAAGCTGAGTAATGCTGAATTGGCTGCCATAAACTGTGCAGGTTCAGATATGCTCCCACAAGCTAATATGAGCCATCCCAAGGCACATGGGTTTGGCACTGAAGTCATCTGGGCCTCCATAATACGCCAGCCAAGATGATTTTGACCAGCATTGGCCGAACAAGGTCCAGCATCAGCCATATATACGTTAGGCTGTGTTTGCATCAAAGTAGGTTGTTTTGTGAGAACTAGTTGCAGAGCAGGAACATAGGATAATAGTTGGAGGTCCATTATCTGTGTTTCTCCAGAAAGATGCATTCAAAATTTAGATTGGGGCATTGCACCAGGTTTAACCAACTTTCTTTAGGATAGCTGATCTGGCACATTTTCTCTTCACACTAGTCACTAGGATGATTAAACCCTAATAGTTCCTATAGCTTTTGCAAAGAACACCTAGCTGATTTCTTATTAGTTATACTTGGATCCGTAATTAAGCTAAACTCTGAAGCAACAAACCAAAAGTCTGAGGCATCCACGAAAAGATTATCATAATATGATGAGGACTGCCATGAGAGTATAAAAACAGATAAAAAATTTTCAACTAATGTTTCATATGTCGGTCAGATAGAAACAAAGTCAACTCAACTAGGACTCAACTAAGTGCCTTACTGTTATCATTGGATTTACTTAATAACTCCAATCTAAATGTCTGAGATTTGAGGGTCGTTTTGTAGCCTCCTAATGTGTCTATATTCTTTTTGTTGACATTAATTCATAGTGTTAATTGAACTGCAGTACTGTATAGACAAACCTGAACAAGTTAAGCAGGTTATATACTTTTCCGTGGTATCTGTTTCATTGTCAACCTCACTGGAATCTTCAATAGATGTTCCAGTTTTAATAATTTTGGTAGTTCTAACTTCTACTGCTCATCTGATCGTGAGTTTATAATCACGTTCCTTTCATCTTTACAGTATGGTGCAATGTTTCAAAGACTTGATGGGCGCTCAGTACCTTCCCAGATTCAGACAGCAACTTCGTCTACATCAACAACAGCTGGAAATACTTACGATAATTCATTGTGTGAGAGTCACCATGTTGTGCCTAGACCACCACCTTATGAAGCAGACCCTAGATACGCACGTGAGGGATTGATCTCAAGGCGTGAGAAGTCTATGAGCCACGTACAAGAAGATTTACAGACTCTTAGAAGAAATGGTAGCAGTTCTGCTGTTGAAACCTTGGCTGCTGTTAGAAAGCGAATTGCAGAAACTGAAGTAGGACAAAAACTTACCCATGCTGAATCAGAGAAAAATCTAGCTGCAAAAACACGTGATACAGGTTTTGTTTTTACAACTTCAGAAGATGAAGATTTATGCCCTACATGTCTGGAAGGTAAATTTTATAGAAAGAAAATCACTTCACAGTCCAAACCACATTCAAATGTTTCATCATAACATGATCAAACAAAATTTTGAATTCGAAAGGTTCAATACACTTGGAATCTTTTGGTTGATTGACAATTGGAAACTAAAAGTCAGTTCTTGAATCTTTTGTTTTTCAACTATGAAATAATCTCTTAACTTTAATGAGGCTAGTAGTTAATCACAAGGAAAAAGAAAACAAAGAATGGAAAAACAACTGCACCTTCCGGTGATATATATAGCAGTCATGATCTTCAAATTCATGTCAACCATAGTCAAACTAAAGTTAACTCTTTTTCCATTCTTTTTATATCTTTTGCTGCACGTTATTACGGTGTGAACTAATTAATATTGACATTATTATTCCAATAAAAGGAAACCTAAACTAATGCTCTAATTAAGGCTATAAAGTTTAGTCCGAGGACCAAACCTTGTTGATGATAGGAGAACCCTAATTACCATGCATGTGTAACCATAACAGTTATTGCCATTACTTCGACACTGCTTATCAATTCTGATTTTTGTATGTGATAATCTGTTTTGCACATTTCCGATTCTGGTAATTACTTACATGTGTTAAATTATCTTCTGTACCCGAGTATTCAAAATTTATACTGGCAGCTCATGGTCATTTGAAGGACTCTAAACATAATGGCTGCTCTTTGCAGAATATTCTTCAGAAAATCCAAAAATTGTAGCAAAATGCTCTCATCATTTTCATTTGAGCTGTATTTATGAATGGATGGAAAGAAGCGACAGTTGTCCAGTCTGTGGCAAGGTATCAAATGATTTCATCTTCTGAATGTTATGCTACCTTTTTGTTGGATATAGGAATTTGCTTGTTAGGTTGGAGGAGCAATTTAACTCAAGAGTTTAAGAACTTTGTATATTTCTTTTGAAGTTTCCAATATCATATATATTCCAGTGATTCATGATACCTTCAAATGTGCTCATTCCTGTGTACTTGAACTTATTATTTATAATTAAATTATTGATTAATGTAGCTATTGTTCTGAAGACATGAGAATGCACTAAAAAGCTCATCGTTATCCTCTTGATTATTGTTCCTCTGAACTTCTTTTTTTCCTCTCTACTGTTTCATTACCAAAGAGAACTGAAGAGGAGGAGAAGTAGGAAGTCAAAATGAAGGTTGTGGTAATGGACAAAGAAGATAATCTTGTTAATAAATGGCTGTATTGGAACTGCTGACCACACTGAGTGTCTGAGGGTACTTTCATATCATTATTGAGGTTGTAGATGTATGATATTTGCTACTATGGAGATGAATGAGTAAAACTGGGATTAGTGTAGCATGTACATATGCAATTTTGCCTGCCTAGATTTAAGTCTGCTGCTTCTTTTTCTTGGCCGGTTTTAGATTGTTCTCGTCATGCAAATTGTTGCAACTTCATTGAATTTGTTTTGCCGGTTCTCTTTTAGTCTGCTTGTGCTTAGTTCTTTCTAACTCCTGTTCCTTCTCTGAGCCACTTTTACAAAAGTAATTTCAATAGCCAAATATCATATGGCTAAGTACAACACTGTCATAACCTAGATTATCATGCAATTTGTTCTTTGTTAACTTTGTGGGGCATTGGTTATAAATCTCAGGAGATGGAATTTTGTGAGAGCCCATGATAAAGACTTACCTGCGGCACAACAATTGCGGAGCAAGCCATACTTGATGAATGCTTTTAAATAGATTTCTGTCACAGCTATAAGAACTATCAACAAAATGAAGTTTGTATCTTTCATCAAGTTGTTCACAGGAAAAATATTTATCATATAAATAACGTGTGTTCACAGGAAAAATATTTCTCTTTCTTTCTGTTCTACTGTGTTGCATCATCTGCAATATGTCCCATAAGTTTAGTCTGTTGCATTACCTATGCATTGATGTATGTTCTTTCAAAGAAGTATGTAGTATACCGAAAGAAATACAATTGCTAATAACCTTTAACTTGTGTTCAGATGTCTTGTTTGCAGGTCTTTCTGGATTATCCTTTCACTAGTTTAATTTTGTGCTTAAAGAGTTACTTTTTTTTTTCAAGCATATTCTCTTGGTTATTGATAGATATAATCCATAAAAGAATGTTGAAGTCAAGCATGGACCAGTCAGGTCACAGATCCTGTTTATCCTCTTTGCTGCTTTAATTTCTCTTGCTGTGCTTAATTAACTTGATTCTTTAGTTTTATCTGGGAATGCCCAATAGATGTGCTATGATGAACTGTCATTCCTGTTGATCAGTTTACTTACAGATGACTGGCTTCTCTTCTTATATTGCTTCGGTGACTTTGGCTTGTGTGTTATTCACCTACAGTGCAAATTATAGTGTAAAAGACTTTATGCTTTGCCATGATCTTACCATCACTAAATTAACATTACATATTTAATTTTTAATTTAGATTTATATGATTATTTAATTTTAATTTGATGAAGTAATTGGTCGATTATGAATTGTTGATGTGCCGTAATTACATGAAATTTCTTGGATTTTCGCACATGATTTGGCTTTGTCCGTTGAGTTATCCGACTAAGATATAAGCCAACGGCAATGTCACTTCACCTTTCTTCTGTCGTGACGTGGTGGACTTAAATTGGAATTAACTCAGTGGTGGGAGGCGGCGCTCGTAATTTTCTGCAATGTGTCGTCAAATCATGCGTGGGGTCCTTTTAACTGAGCCTTCCCTGTTTGATCTGATGGATTTTGACGGGTTAAGCCGACTACCATGTCACTGACTCCACCACGCTTTCCCTTTCTGAGGGGCGAATTCAAAACCCATTCCGCTCTCCTCCTCCGTCTCGCCACGCCACCCACCCCTTGGCCAACTGCCGGCAAGCGAGCCCGTACGCGGCTCCGTGATGGCCTCCCCCGTCGATCTCCCATGCGACGCCGACGGGCGTTGCATGGTCTGCGGGGCGGTGCCGCCTTCGCCGGCGGAGGTGGTGCTCTGCCGCACCTGCGCCACCCCCTGGCACGCGCCTTGCCTCTCCCTGCCGCCGGAGACCCTCGCTACCGCGGTCAACTGGGAGTGCCCGGACTGCTCCTCCCCGGACGGATCCGGCGTCGTAGCCACCGTCCCCGGCGCCTCCAGTGCCTTGATCGCGTCCATCCGGGCAATCGAGGCCGATCAATCGCTGACGGAGAAGGAGAAGACCTGGCGAAGGCAGGAACTGGTGGGCGGCAGAGTAAGGGTTCTGGTGGAGAGAGATAAGGAGGAGGAGAAGAAAGGGAAGAAGATGGGAAATGATGATGTTCTTGGTTTCTTGGATGCGAAATTGATCTGTTCCTTTTGCATGCAGTTGCCGGATCGCCCTGTGACTGTGAGTAGCAATTTTTCTTTTCATTACTCTTTTTTCTATTCAAGTTATCAGTCGATCTAAATAAAAGAGGCCTTAAATGGAGTTTGATTGGCGTTCCTACTAACATCATTAAGAGGAATGCATTACAGTTGTTGTTTATCGTTTCTTTCTTAGCAGTGATACGATGCTTCGCTTTCCTTTCGGCACTTGTTGCTACTGAAGTATATTAGTAGCAGGGTAATCCTTCGGGGTAGTTTATGATATGTTACGATTACGAGGGTAATTCCTTTAGTTATTTTATTATATGATTCAGTGATTAGGTTAGATATAGTGATGTAGTCTTTTATCCAATATGTTTTGGGTGATTAGTTTACCAATTTGTTTTTTATTTTTTATTTTGTAGAATTACATGTGGATTTGTTGTTTCCGAGTTGTTCTGGTTACGACAAATGTTATTCAAAGACATGCTTGCATCTTTTGTTATTTATAATGTGAAAGATGTTCTGAGATTGGTAATAAACTATAAGTTATATGCAGAAGGAGGTTCGACATCTTGTTGGAGTTTATAGTTGTTTGACAAATGAAGACTGATTCATGTCTTTGATTGAATTGGTCATTTTTAATGCTTCTGTTGTGATGGATCTAGTTATCATTTAGCAGATGAGATGCCTTTACCTCTGGGGTTTAGCATATCCATATATTTATTCATTTTCTGCTGTCATTAACTTTGCAACATAACAAGGCCCTCGAACCCCTTTTACTGTCCCTCAGATACATGCATCTACACACATGACTGCGGTCATTGGGTTGTTTTGCTTGTGGAAATCAGTACAAATGGGAACATCTAAAGTTGCATGCGTGGCCATTTAAAAGTTCAGACGTTTCACTAGGAAAAAAACCCACCAAATTTTGCATGGCTGCCTATAATTTAAAGGCTATGTAGTATGTACAATCATTTACGATGGCCTATTGTTTGAAAGTTCTACTTGAGCTTGCATTGATTCGATAAGCATCTTAACAGATAAGCATACATCTGTTGCTGTTTGTTCTTGTGACATGTTATTGACTCAGCTGTTGTCATAACAAGGCCCCCACAAGCTCATGGAATGTTGTTTTTTTCTAGTGTAACCGCAGTAAGTTGACTTCCGGTCCACCCTACCTGCACTGTGGCTCTTCTTTAAATACAAAGAGGAGTGCCTTCTGGCCGTTCAAGCCATGTGATTTTCCTGACCTAAGTTTTCTAGTCAGTACTTTCTCTTATGTTCTTAGCTTAGTTCCTTGCCTTCTCATGCTATTCGGTTTAAGTTAGGCTGTTAGGCATCAGAGGGTCCTAGCTAGATGCCTCTTTGTTGACCTCCTAAGTGTATTCCTTTTTCTTGCAAGGGCTAACCTACCTCTTCAACATCTCAATCAGTTATCTCAACAGAAATGAAAGAAAACTAATTGTCATTCTAAGTTTGAAAGGCTCCATGAAATGATTAACCAATTTTATATGAGGATTACTCCGAGTTTATAACAATTTTTTTAAAATTAAATTTGTAAGCTGAAAGTGGTAGAGGCAGCTTCTTTTTGGTCTCAATAATTGCTTTTGTGGATATGGGGCTAAAATTTATATGATCATCAATCATTTGTTTTTTAGAAGAGTTGATGAGCAGGATAAGTCTAGGTCGGGCCATCCATCTTCCTTATACGGATCAAAAATATATAACAGAAGGATGACCCCAACATCTGTCGCATGCTGCAGCAGTGAAACTTGTTGCATGTATTGAACATTATAATCCTCAGGATGGCGTTATGCTCTTTTCTTGTGATTTGAAGTACTACCATTCACGTATGATACTGTATCTCATTGTGATTACTTCCATTGGTATATTAACTGTCACCTTTTCCGTTTAGAGATTTTATTAGTACTTTTTACAATTCAACTCCACCATTGTTTGTATCTTCTCTTCTCAAGTGTTTTAGATTCTAACAATGCTTATCTTGTGGTCCTGAAGTTTCTTTTTTTTCTTTCCTTTCCTGGTTGCTGTAGACACCCTGTGGTCACAACTTCTGCTTGAAATGCTTCCAGAAATGGGTTGGGCAGGGTAAACATAGTTGTCCAAAATGTCGAGCCCCTATCCCATCTAAAATGGCATGCGAGCCGAGAATCAATTCTGCGATTGTTGTGGCTATTCGCATGGCAAAAACAGCACAGTCAACCATTCCAAGTGATAAAAAACGAGAATATCATTCCATGTGCAATGAAAACAGGCCTGACAAAGCATTTACTACTGAACGAGCCAAAAAGGCTGGAAAAGCTAATGCTTGTAGTGGTCAAATCTTTGTTACAGTACCTCCTGATCATTTTGGGCCAATCCTTGCAGTGCATGATCCTAAAAGGAAGAAGGGTGTATTGGTTGGCGAAATATGGGAGGACCGACTGGAATGCAGGCAATGGGGTGCCCACTTACCCCATGTTGCAGGGATTGCAGGGCAATCCAATCAGGGTGCTCAATCAGTTGCATTATCTGGAGGCTACAAGGATGATGAAGACCATGGTGATTGGTTCCTCTACACTGGAAGGTATGAGAGAACAGTTGTCTCAATCTTGTGACTGTTCTCTGATGTTTGATTATGTAACAGTATTACCAACAAATTCTCTGTCTAGGTTATTCTATTGGCATTATTTCGTTAGGAATCATTTTTTTAATTTTATTTTTGACCGAATCATTTCCAAGTTATGGTTTATTCTAGCAGTGGGGGAAGGGATTTGAGTGGCAACAAGCGAACTAACAAACACCAGTCATTTGACCAGACATTTGAGAAGCTTAACAAAGCACTACAAGTTAGTTGCCTAAAGGGATACCCTGTTCGAGTAGTGAGGTGAGCGGCTGCACTCTTTTGATTATAATAATTTAAGCTGCACAATTCCTTCTTTCTCATACTGGTGTCAAGTACAACTACGTAATTTAACTTCATTGTGCATTTGTTATTTGATTTTCAATTTATATTACTTCAAAAATATTAGTCAAATATCTATAAACAAATTGATTTCTTTTACCTTAGTAACACCAAGCACTGGATATGCATTACATCACATATATCTCATATATTTAGCTGAAGGTTTTGTTATATACAGTTGTGGGAATCTACTTCTAGAATCATTAAACAGTTGGCTTATTGTATCAGTTGCTTCTGAAATAAGTGCATATGCTTGATGCTATATCAACTGGATTTTGGAGCATTTGCCATTGATTGTATGCATTCAAAAGGTACTTGTTTTGCAGGCCATCTCTTTTTAAAAATGTTCCATTCTATTGATATTCTGCAGATCCCATAAAGAAAAGAGATCGTCATATGCTCCAGAAACTGGGGTTCGCTATGATGGGATTTACAGGATCGAAAAATGTTGGCGCAAAGTTGGGATTCAAGTACGCTAACCTTGTAGCTGCTTCCCAATTTCATAGTTTTCTGTTCTCACCACTTTTCTACATTTGAGAAAGAGATTCTGTATTGGCAATAATGGTTGGAAATTTTCAGGGTTTTAAAGTTTGTAGATATCTTTTTGTCCGGTGTGACAATGAACCAGCCCCATGGACAAGGTTTGCCTTTTTTTTTTCCTTTTCTGGTGGTTTACTCTTCTTTTTCCCTGTTCTATACTTGTTTGTGCATGTGTATACTCTCACGGATAGTGTAAGTGCCAAATACATGTTCTTAAAATCTTTGATTAGACTAGAAAAGGGATGATCATGCTAGAATTTCTGGGGAGTAGAAAGGTTTTAAAGGAATATATTGTACTAGGAATGCAACACATGGATTGTCATACCGACTAGGCTGACCACTTGATGGGTGTTGTCATATGCCTATTTCAAAAGGTGGAAGCTTCAATTGAAGATTGGGAACGTTTTGATGTAGCTCTTCTTCTGAATATCTTTTGAGAACTGGATTTTCATGAAGTTACTTAAGATTTATCAAGTAATGATGCAGACATTTTGCCTTTTTTTTTTTGAATAAATTCTGTAAACACCTCACCCTTTTGTTGATAAATTGGATAAGTACCAATGTGTCTGAAAAGAAGTACATCCGGTTGCAAATAGAGACCAAGTTGAGAATCACTGAACATGTTTTATTTCAATTATGTCTATTAGTTGTGATGTTGAAATAGATATGAACTAATAACTAGAATCAGTAGACAAAAGATAAATAATTTACTGCAAGAAGAACTTAGAATTAAATTAACTAGGGTAAGCTTAATTTGCTAATTGAGATCTGGTTGGGGGCTATCTTCAAGTCGCTATGAGGATGTCTTAAATACATGTTGTAGAAAGTATGGGTAAAGAAGGTATCCTAAAGTTTTATATGTTATGTTTCTTCAGATTAACATATGCTGGCTCTAGAACTAGGCATGCACTTTATTCAAATGTTCTATTTGCTGCTTCTGATGCTTCAATTGTTAATAATTTTATCTGATTTACAATTCAGTGATGAACAAGGGGACCATCCTAGACCTTTGCCTGTCATTAAGGAACTAAAGCATGCCACCGATATCACAATAAGAAAGCAAAGCCCAGCTTGGGATTATGATGTATGGACAGTCTCTCTCTCTCTCTCTCTCTCTATATATATATATATATATATATATATATATATATATATATATATATGAATGTATCTCCCCTTTCCTCTTCTCACTGCTTTTGCATCAAGTTTAACTAGCCTCAGATACTATGTTTGGAGAAAACTAATTATCTAGTTATAGTAATCCGTTCTGTAAGTTTAATTAATAGAAAGCACCTTCCTTGTATCTCTTTTGGGAATGTCATGTGCAATTTTAAGGATTCACATTGTTTTCAGCTATATCACTTTTAACAGTCTTCCTGTACTAAACTCATATTAGTATGAAAAGATCTACTTATTGCATCATTGGTATGTCAGGCACACCTAGACATCTGAGGAAACAGTTACTCGAATCTTAGGTTTGTAAATGAACGTTTAGATGGAGTGGCATTTTTGCATTTATGATTACTATTATGTGGTAGTTAAAATGTTAAAATATGAAACACCTGGTCTTTTTTGTCTTAAGATCGGATCAAGGCCTTCTTAAAGTCTCCATTGTGGTTCTATGCATGCTTTTGTGTTTTCCATAGGAAAAGCATGGTTGGAAATGGATCAAATCTCCACCAATGAGTCGAAAGCATGGGCCCGGTGGAAGTCCATATGAAAGGGGACGAAGGAAATCAAGCAGGACTCCTCGAAGCACATCCGTGAGGGAGAAACTCTTGAAAGGTCGATCTTCATAATCGATATATTTCCTAAGTTCAGCATGGAGTTATATGAATTGGCAATTTTCTATTCATTTTTGTAGTTTGGATTTTTAAGAATCCCCTCGAATATTTCTAATTCTGCAGAATTGAGCTGCCTAATTTGTTGGAAGGTGATGTCATTTCCACTCACAACCCCATGCGCCCACAACTTTTGCAAGTCATGCTTGCTTGGGTCATTCGCTGACAAGTCATTTGTGCGGGAGAGAACATGGGAAGGAGGTTGGAGGCTTCGAGCTCAAAAAATTATCAAGAAATGCCCTTCTTGCCCTAATGACATCTCTGATTTCTTGCGGAATCCCCAGGTATAAGTACTTCTAGGCTTGCTAGAACTTAGAAGAACACTTTAAATCTGAAAGATGACAAAATATATTGTTTCACTGAATCTATTTTTTGCTCCAGGTCAACAGAGAGCTTATGGATCTAATAGAATTACTCCAAAAGAGGAAACACAAAGTGAATGCTGAGGAATCAAGTGAGGAAACAAGCAATTTAGTTGACTTGTCTGCTGAAGAGGAAAATAATGACCAAGAGAATAGGTTGAGGAATTATGGAAGTGATCTAGGGAAAAACATGGTTGAAAATGAAAACGATGCTTTAAAAGGCAAGAAGCTTAAAGGGAAAGCTTTTGATATATACGAATCAGTGGGCGGAGAGTCTGAAACTTATGCTGTCAATTGTGAGATGGATGGCATAGGTAAGACTTACTGCCTGGGTCTTAAAAACAAGGTTGTTCACTGTGTCACCTACAAGCGGAGAAAAACTAGTTGTATGTTGAATGGAATAGATAAGACACGAAACCTGGGTCTCACAAACAAGGTTGTTCACTACGTCACCTACAAGCGGAGAAAGCTTAATTGTGAGATGGATGAAATAGGTAAGACAAGCTGCCTGGGTCTGACAAACAAGGTTGTTCACTACGTCACCTACAAGCGGAGAAAGCTTAATTGTGAGATGGATGAAATAGGTAAGACAAGCTGCCTGGGTCTGACAAACAAGGTCGTTCACTATGTCACCTACAAGCGGAGAAAAACCAATTGTGAGATGGATAAAATAGATAAGACAAGCTGCCTGGGTCTGACACACAAGGTTGTTCACTATGTCACCTACAAGCGGAGAAAAACTACTTATCAGATGGATAAAATAGATAAAATAAACTGCCTGGGTCTCACAAGCAAGGTTGTCCACTACGCCACCTACAAGCGTAGAAAAACTTATCCAGACAGAGCTGGCAAAAGTAGCTTAAAGAAGCCAAGTAGTGATGACATGGAAGAAAATCTTGATTAAAGAATGTCAAGAATCTGATTTGGATTATTTCTGATATTCAGATTTTGTAGGGAAAGATACCAAAAGGATCAGCTTCAAGCAGATGGGAAAGATGCTTAGACAGTGGAGTAATGCAAAATAGCTGTTGGAAACTGATTTAGGGCAAGCTATTTCGAAGAGGAAGCAAAAAGGTATGCAGTGAACTTTTTTCATCTCATGAGCAACTAGTTACTTTTTTCCAAGTAGTCTAGAACAGACATTCGATGGGAAATATATGAGCTTAATTTATGTTGCCTTGGTCAATTTTGGTTTACTATCCAGCTTAATCAATCACATATTTTGCTGTATATTACCTTGCTAGAATCTAGTAGATTAGAACTGATTGATACCTTAGCCCTAATCAAATAGATTGGAGCAGACATTTGATATATTTTTGTTTACGATGCCTTGGCCAATAGGTTTACCATCCTGTTAATCAATTTCGTATTTATCGTTTTTCCCCTTGCTAACATGCAAATGTTATGGCGTGATGGAAGACACAAGCTTTTTCTTTTTGCAAGATTTATTGAGTTGCTTTCGACCCATCCTTGTTTGTTGTGCATTAAACAACTTATGCAGCATCATTCAAGCAGGAGAAACCGATCAATTTAAATATGTTCCTGTAACGTGTCATCCATTTCTCAACATTGATCATCCTATAGATCCTATAGTATCACTTGATACCACCTATGGCTGTTGCCAATAATTGTTTCCTGTGGTAAGCTAGTGGTCATTGTGTCATAGGATCTTTACGACTTTTGGGGTGTTGAAGAATCTCTACCCTCTCTTTGTGCCCAATAATTTCACCGCCTTTATTATTGCCAAGCATGTCTCCACCCCTCGTCATCCATTTTCAGAGTATTAAGTTCTTTTTCCTGCTTTTGTTCCCGTGTTCTCAAACATTTGTTCGCTCCACTGGTGCTAATCTCACAGGAAAACAAACTTTTGTACGAGAGCCCTTTTAACATACTCCCACCAAATAGTTCATCTAGCAGCGAACGATGCGTCCCGCACTGTCCTGAGGTGCATTGCGATTGGGGCCGACAGGGGGCCATGATTCGCTCTTCGTTGCAATTATTGGCGACGCCAATAATTGCCTCCTGCCGGGTTAAGAGATCGTACGCCCACCTTCCTTGAGATTCGGGCTGTCGCCGAGATGTGCGATGGTGGGTGACGATGGAGTCGCGGCGCTATTAGTAGGTGGGAAGGAGCCCGAGGACTTTAAAGTAAAAAGAAACGAGAACGGCCCCTGAAACTGCCTCCGAGGTGCGATGACAGACAGTCGTGGAAGGAGATACGGGCCATGGGGCCCGTGCTGTTGCGTCGATGGGTCCCGACGGAGTCCGTCGCAGTAAAAGACGAGAGTAGGCCTACGGGAACTGCGCCCGCCCAGAGTGCTTTACGAAGGGAGACGGGCGTCCAGCGCGACGACGTGTAGTGTCATGGACATACGTGGCGTGGGACCCAGGGTGTTGCTGAGACGTTGGACGGAGGCTAACGATGGGGTCGAGAAGTTCGAACCCGAGGAGACGCACGACGGGGCCGTACGCGTTCATGGAGATACGTGCCGTTGGCCCCGCGCACTGTCGCCAGACATTGTCGCGGCGTGGGAGCCACGAGAACGGCATCTCCTCTTTTCTTGCTGCTTGCTGCTTGCTGCTTGCTGCTTGCTGCTTGCTGCTTGCTGCTGCGTGCATGACCACCGTGCAAACTGTCGGGTCCAGCTTCCCTGGGTGCGTCTTTTTTTACTGTAACGGATGGCAACCTCGGGGATACGCTCACCTCATCCGGTCGTTGACCCACCTCTCTCCCTCTGCTTTGGAGTATCCTTGCGCCTGTGATACCAAATAACATATAACATATCTATGATATCTTATTTATTGATATGTTCAAATCGATCATACATTCTTACAAAACTGATAGATCTTATGATACTTTTAATTTATTCGGAAAATATTTGGTTTTCTATTTTCTTATAGCTAAATCAATGAATATTTGATATTATTGAACCGTGACAACACTGGAAAATACCATAAATTATTACTATTTTGAATTATTGGCAGCGATCCACATGAACGTAAACTAAAGAATATGTATAGTTCTCCACGGAGGTCTAATGTATAACGTGTTGTAGCATTGATGACATGTTGGGCCATATAAAAGAATTAAAATTTATGAGAATGATATCCAACAGTTTTTATATTTATAAATGAATATGGGAATATATAATTTTATGGAACTAAATATGTAATTCTCAAACTGACGTACGGATATGTATTTAAGGGTCCCACCGAATCGTAGCGTCCGCTAATCTCACCGGTGGGTGACGCACCTCTATATCTACTCCCGTAAATAATTAGCGCTCTAAAAATATCTTCACTAATATTTATTATCTTCAAACACCGAAGCCTTCTCTTTTATTCTTTTTCAAATTTCTAACAACTTTTTGCCCTTCCTCTCTTTCTTTTCTCTTTTCTGTTCTTTTCTTTTCCCGTCGATCGAGTCCGTCTCGCTGCTCTAATCCCCTCGTCGCTCGCCCAACCTCCCAATTTCTTGTGCATTCTACTACTCCATTGCAATCCGCACGCAGAAGAGCGACGTCGTGGGTGGGGACTCACCCGAGCCCGCGTAGGCGTCTGGGGATGATCGGAGATGCGATTTCTGGATGGGCGTCGGAAAATCTAGTGTAACCGCCAGGGATGCGTTCTTGACAAGTGGAAGCTCGATCTTGGACGGTTCTCCGTGTCTTGAGCGAATCGTGGGGTGAAAGGAGTGGGAGCTTATGAGGGTTTGCGTCTGCGAGGAGGGAAAGATCGCGGCGGCACCATGTATTTCACCAAGCTCGACGATTCTCCGATGTTCCGGAAGCAGGTGCGGTTCATTTTGTGGTGCCGGATGCTGTTCCTTTGACGCTTTAGGGAAATGGTTCTACCTTGTCCCAGAATATCCGTGATTTAGTTGGAATTTTATGCTCGGTAGATGTTCTTTTTGCAGTTGGTCTCGTTGTCGGTGCTTAAATAAGCGGTTTCTTGGAAATTTTAGGTTAGGTTTTCACCATTGCGACTTAGGTCATGTATCGACGTGTTTGCAGTATATTTGGTGTATGATTTATCGTATATTACAATGTCACTCATGAGACATTGAAACCGCACATTGTTCTATGGTGCCGATTCTGGCGAGGAAAACACAACATCCTTTCTGGAAAAGAATTGTAGAATAGTGCTGTTTGTGGTTTCTCGACAGCACTACTTTTCTTTTATATCTTTTTTTCTTCATTCAAATAATGATAAATATATATCTCACAAAGTAAATCAGATTCCGTATCATTAATCTGCATTCTACAATTCTTAAATTCATGTAGGTTAAAAACTTTCTGGGTTTAATGTGAAGTGTTTTAGTTGTTTACCATGTAGCGAACCTAATGATCTTGTGTACATCATGTTCTCTGATGCATCTAGGCCAAGTTTAGGGTTAGCTAATGGCTAACTTAAATCTATTCTTGATCAGGTTTTATAAATTCAGTTCTATATGCTGTTTTGGAGGCCAAATAGGGTTAAAATTTTGGTACCTTGGAAGTTTAAATTGTTTCCAAAATAAAGGGGCCTATATGCTTTTAATTAATTTAATAATGACTTAATTTAATAATGCTTTTAATTAATTTAATAAAGGGGCCTATATACTCCTAATCGTATCCTTGATTGGATGCTCTTAGTCCATAAGCAAAAGAGTCTAAAGCGGTCTTCAAACATAGCAACGAGTCTTCTTATTTTATCTCATATGATATCCTGGGTTTATTCAAGTAAGGATATTGTAGGTATCTGCTTATGGAGGTTGTATGATTGTCATAAGAAGATTATACAACAATTTATATAGAAAAATGAGATGTTCATCATTGGTTGGAAGCATTCATCTGTTATCTTCTATCCCTGATTTTCAAAAAAAATATTTTCTATGGGTGGGATTGTCAAGAAGCTGATCATCATTTTGTTTCGGATGGAATAACTCTTAAACTGATTAGTTTGGGCAATTTGCTGCTTGATCTGACCTGAAAGCTAGGCTATATCAACTTCAGATTTGCAAAGTCATGCATCAATTCCATATAATTACATGCTCAAGATTGTATTTGACCTTCTTGCCTGCATTATTTTTCTGGTGGTGCTACAGAATCAAACATGTTTGTGGAAATATTGTTTTACTTTACAAATAAGAATATTATTCTTAAATGTATCATTCTTTTGTAATTGGCTTTAAATATGCGTTAAAATTCGTTATTCAATCATTGAACATTAAGTGGAAACCATAGACCTCATTTGCTTGTCAGGTTTGAACAAATCCATAGAGTAGATACTGTCAGAGTTGTAAATATTTCTTTGAGCATTTCTGCTGTGTTATAAATATCAGAATCCACTTGCGATTTGTCTGTATTGTAGGGAACAAAATACATGGCAATATCTAACGGATGAAGTGGCTGAATCACCTTTCAGACACTTGCGTCAGAGAGACAACAAGCCAAAATTTGGATCGATTTTGAAGGCTGAATATCAAATAATATGTTATTCCATTGGTGCCCCGTATATGCCAAAATTAATGGATCATTAACTTGACATATATGTTGACAGTTGAAGAACTGAATATCAAATAATATGTTATTCTAGGGCACGATTGGTGCCCCATGGTATATGACCTTGTTTGATTGTGGACTGATAGGTACACCTGGTACATATCCCGACAACTTTTCTTGGTTGCAGGTATTAGAAGTGAGGAGGAAGCTTTTGGTTGTTTTTTCTCAAAACTTAACAAAGCACTCGCTTGTGATCCACTAAGAATGAAAAACTATATCAAAACATAGATTCAAGCAACAAGTATGAATCGTACTCAAAGCAATGACACATAGATTCAGTAAATTTGATGATCAATAGTGAGGTCAATAAGTTACCAATTACCAAACGGAAGGGTACTTGTCGAGGCACCACGAGGACAAGCTAAGAAAAATTGCGAGCGGCAGGGACGGGCCGAAACAGAAATGATGAAGGATGAAAGGTTGGCATGTGCAATTCAGAGCGAAAGAGTGGAAATAATGCTTTGCAGTCTTACCTTCAGTTCGGACATGGCTCATTTCTGTTTCATTTGAAACTTTCTCTATGTCATGTAGAAGGATCTTTTTATTTTGGTTTACCCTTTCTGTTCTTTTTAAGTTTCCTTGCTTTGTGAGTGTTATTAGCAAAGTGCATGCAATAAAAAAATGGTCTGAAAAGAGGAAGGACGAAGATAATGTTCTGACTGCAGATAAGAGGATAAGAGAATGTGAAAGAATATGAGGAGTTTTCAGAGCTTGAGGATCAGTGAGCGATGAGAGATCATGAGCATTGTATGCTGTGGGCTTCGAAAAACACCTAGCCAAATGCCCGAGAGCAATCGGACTCAGCAGAGGGTGGCCGTGGAATGGTGGGCGTGAGGGCCACCTCTGCTAATCGTCGAAGCGGAAGAGTGGGGAAAACTTGGTGAAGTACCCGGATCGCGTGAGGGAGTTGGCTTTGAAGATGGAGGAGGGTCGAGGCTTGGTGAAATACCATGTGCATGCTCATTTTAAGATGGGAGTCGGATCAATGTCGTTCCTGCCTCATCTTTTTCTCACGGCAAATAATGTACCTTTTCTTCATGATCATCTTAGTTAATAAGTTGAAGCACTCATTGCGAGAAGAGTTTGTAACTCTTGAAGAATATGCCCACCGATGTTGAGTTGTCATTTGATTGTCTTTGGTAAGGCGAGTCGGAGATCGAACAAAGTAACAAGAGAAACTGCTAAGCGATAGGCTGTTGAAAAAAACGAAGCAGAATCAGTTGGCGAAGGCCCTGCGAAAGCGGAGTCACAATGGAGTATCGATTGAGATTACCACGGAGGATCGAGAAGCGAGGAGATGTCACCAGGAAACTGATGCAGGGATCGGGGTGGAATGGTTCGTGGCAAGCGACACAATGATATCAGTGATTATGGTCATCTGGAAATATGGCCGGGGGCGCGACAAGGAGCTCCAAGTTGGTGAACAACACGGCGGTAAGAAAGAGCTATGGATTGGCGGTTGAATGCCATGGTACCATGAGCGGGTCTTCCGTCGTGCTGCCGATATGTTGCATTGAATGGAAGCCTTGGACATCGCTTATGGGAAATTTGTGCACTCGAGGAAGAAGTTGAGACAAATACTAGGGAGTCCCATGGATCATCTGAAGGTATGAAAGTGGAACTACTTGAGCTCACATTTTGCTTAAGGAGCCCGGCAAGTCGAGAGGACAAGGCCGAGTAGCGAACATTGCGAGCCAATGAAGCTAAGGAGGAAGCAGAAATGGTGCAAGTCCTACAACATGAGTGGCGGTGGCCACACATGGGAGTTGCGATGTATTTCCATCGACAGCCCAGGCCGCTTTCGAAGAACACGAGGTGTTAAAGCAGGGGTCGAATAGGCGTGGAAGCAATGGCGAGTCGATGGGACTCGGCTACCCAATATCGATCGTCATCGGTTAGATTGAAGGTGAACTCGAGAGGGTGTCACAATGTGCGAGGGATCTACCGATCACGAAGAAGGGACGCAGATGCGAGGTGAACATCGGAGCGGATAGCGTCTTGCCGATTGAGCGGGATTGAAGGTGAAGTCAGAGGGGTGTTTCGCGATGGGAATGCTGGCGGGACTTAGAAGTCATCAATCCCTTGCTCTCTTAGAGGAAACTTGGTCGTGATATGGCGTGGAGGAGAGAGAATGCCAGCAAACTCCGTGTACCAAGACAAAATTTGAAGAAGCGAAGGCCGAGAACCGTAAGACCAATGTCAACGGACTTTCCATCAAATAGCGCGTGAGTGAAGGACTTGGTCGATGCAAGAGTGCATGACCAAGGATCGGAGCAGGCGATGCAGTGGTCTTTGTACCTTTACTACTCGGAGGAGTCGGCGCGAAATGATGGAGAAGCGGTACAATCCCAAAGCGACCAAACCTATCGGAGACTTACTCCAAGTTGGAGTGATAACTTCTTGCATTCGAAGTTCAATGGCAATGAGAAGGTGAATCACGATGGCGACTCGGTATGAGTTGCAAACACTTCAAGTGCTTGGAAGTGTGAGCTAGAAGCGCGAATTCGGTAACGACTTGATGCACGAAGTACAAACTCGAGGAGGCGGGCGAAGACAAGTAACCTTTGCCTTCTCGACTCCCAAGAGAAGGGCGGAACTCCAAGTACCCAGCTCTCTTAGTTATCAAGAGAGGAGCTTTGCACAGATGTGAAGACCCTTCGAAGACAACTAAGTGGAAGAAAGATTCGATGGGCAAATTTTACGGAGGAAGGACACGAAAAACCAAATTGCGAGGATGATGCTCGTTAAAGCTCAACAAAGCTTATCCGGTTGAAGACAAGAAGAATTTGAAGATGGCGCATGATATCAAAGATGGTCTTTTCCCTTCATCGTGGATGAATCCGCAAGAATCCCGCAAGGATCAAGACGACAACTTTGCCAACCCCACACCAAAGTCGAGTCATTGGCGAGTTGAGCGAGACGGCGGATTAAAGTTCGACGACTCAACATTAAAGACAAATTCGCGAGCGCGATCAAATGGGAGCCAAGCGCGCGGCGGAGAGCGAAGATCGAAGATCCAATAAAGAAAAGAAGTTGCGTGCAAAGAAAGCTTACGACGAGGGCCATCACGGACAAAATTGTACGGCTTGTTCGGTGTAATGCTTATGCTTGTCCAGTGTCCCTTTTGGGTTGTCATATAATGTAAAGCTTGTAAATGCAAAGGCAAAATGCCCATATTTGAGTGAGTTTAGCGGCCATTGTAGGCTTGTCCATAAAAGTATCGTCGAGGATTACTTGTAATAGAATTGGTCGTAGTGGACCAATTTTATGCCTTTGTTGTGCAACGTTACGAGCTTGTGATATCCATTGTTGGAATGTGCATTGGCTATAAAGTGTTTACTAAAAGAGTGGCTTGTGGATCCGTGTGAAGCGCTTTCGTCTCCGTCTTCTCTTTTGCAGGTCCTAAGGGATTGCAAGGAGATTTGGTATGGTGACCTTTCGGTGATACGCATTGGTGCCGCCACGGCTTAGGCAAAAACCGGCTAAGTCCGTGACAAAGCGGAAGGGTATCAAGCAGAAAATGATGAAGGTTGGCATGTGCAATTCGAGCGAGAGTGGAAATAATGCTTTGCAGTCTTCCCTTGATTCACATGGCTCATTTCTTTCATTTGTTAGGTCTATGTCTAGAAGGGTCTTTTTGGTTTACCCTTTCTCATTCTTTTTAAGTTTCCTTGCTTTGGAAGTTATTAGCACATGCAATAAAAAATTGTTGAAAAGAAAGACATAAGTCTGACTGCAGATAAAGGAAGAGAAAAAGAATATGTTTTCTTTGTTGTCCTGACCAGATCAAGCATTGTCTTGTGCTTCTAAAACACCTAGCCATGCGTGCAATAGACTCTCATCTGGTCTTTTCCTTGGTGAATAAAGGAGGTCGGTGAAATACCATGTGCATGCCATTTTAAGATGAGTAGGTCAATGTACTGCCTCATTTTTCTCAATAATTTTTCTTCATGATCATCTTAGTTAATAAGTTGAAGCACTCATTGCTTGGTAACGATGGTTTGCACCCTAAAAAGTAACCAAACTTGGATATGTTAAAAAAACCAGCAAATCCAAAGCTCAAAAGTTACGAGATTATAAGCTAGTTAAAACTACAATCTGGACTTTACAATGATGATTATGGTTTTGCAAAATTACTGCCCTTGGTAGAGACTTCCTACAATGATTATTAGGGCCATGGTATGCAATTTGAATGATATAAATGCAGTACGGGCAGTACATACCGTTCGAGAGGATACCGGTATCGCGGACTATCGCTACAGAAGCTGCACGAGTATTTTGGTTGGTTACGGCGTGCCGACCGATACCGATCTGGCGTACCATTGCTATCGCCCTGATTTCGATCGTTTCGAGATATACCGATCGTGCGACCTTACGATGGTACCATCGGTATGCCCTAGCATGCCAACGGTACATATCGATCAAGACGTATTGTACCGAGCAAACCTCGAAACTCCGATGCGAGTACGAAATTTCAATTCTTGATTAGGACCTACAACACTATTTACATTTTGTGGACCCTATTCAATCTCATTTAATCTCAAACAGAGACTTGGTTTATTACTGAATTAGGCTTTTAACTTCATCATTTTTATGGCAAAACCTGTCGGTCGTAATTTGGAAAATGGGTGATAGAAAAGGAAATGATAAATCATGATTTCATCTTCTGTTATCAATGCCTCTGATTCCCCTGATGGTGTTATTTAGTTTTAGACAACTGGATCCCTTTATATTATTCACAAATTTAAAGAGCAATGAAACAACAAGGCACCTTTTGCTGTTTTGCCTTCTGATTTTCTCTGAGTTAGATTGTGCTAGTCCTCAAGTGGAACCTAATACCATCGGAGCTCATGTTTGGCTTTCCAGCCCTTTCTTATGCAATTGTACTCTTTACATGGACGGTTCTAGTGAAATACCAGAAGTTTCACTGCAGTTTCATCTTTCAGTTTTTATTTGTTCCATCTCCCATATCTATACTATACTGGATGCTGTTCTTGGGAAGAGCAAGGGACACTAGATTAGCTGTCTTACTATCGACTCTTCTCACTTTTTCTGTTTTCTCCTCCATTTTCTTATTCATTAGTCATTTGTCTTGTTCTTCATTTAAAAAAGTATGTGTGGATATCTGATCACTAATCTTGTTTGCTACGTGTTTCACTGAAATTGCATGTCTCTAAGAATTAAGTCATCCATGATTAAACAATAAGGTGGGGATGAAGTACCTGGCACAATTCTGCAGCATTATATTTGATTATATTCACTACATAATTATTCAATGTAATCGGAGTAGAAAGGATATATGATTAGCATGAGATCTGGTTCAATCTTTTGCCTTGTTTTTTAGAAACTAAGCTAGCTTATCATGTACAATGTGTTGTATACCATTAATGCTTTATTTGTTAGAGGCTGGTAAAAGAACTTTTAGACCATTTGCAAGCATATGCATTGGAAAAACTATTTTTCAATTTGTATTTTTTTTGCTTTCTCATACTTGGCTTTCTCTTCATGATAAACAGATTCAATCACTCGAAGAAAGTGCAGAATCATTGACGGAGAGATGTCTAAAATTTTATAAAGGATGTCACAAATATACGTATGTAAAAAATTTACATTCTTTTCACATTTTCTATTGTCCCTGAAGTCAGTCCTTGTAAATAATTTAGATTTACATGACAAAATAGGTTTACACATTCTGCAATCATTGTGTTGGCTGCATCTTAGGACTTGTAAGACTTGTTTCAAGAGCATATTTTCAATTAGTTTTTATGTAAAAATTTTAGAGACATTTGTCTCTTTTGGATAAGTTTCTATTTTTCACTTTTAGACTCCATTTTTTGAGTTCAAATGAGCTTAGTATACTCTTTCTTTCATCTTTTTTCTTGGTCTAAAGTCAGGTTTTTCAAGTTGCATTGAGCTAAGAGCTAAATGCCAAATAGCCTAATCCTTGTTTTGATATATTTATCACCTACTTGACATTTGTATTATAAAATTCACTGTGAAATTTGTTCTGGATTTATAGCTTGACTATAAAGGTTGCTTGACACCTGATTGATATATTGTACTGAGTAACTGTTTGGTGATTAGTATATCTGTATCCAGATACTTATATTCAATCGCACAAACATATTTTTGTCATCCATGAAGGATGCAGACTTCTGTCTTTTCTACGTATACTGGGACATCTACTTGTTTATTTACTTTTTCACAGAGGCATTTTCTCCTAGAAACAATTGGAGATTGCCTAATAACAGACCATATCTGAGTATGATTTTGGTACTTGATTTAGAGAAATGTATAGGAGTTACATTTTTCTCACCAAACGTTTTTATGAAATAAATGGAATAAATATAGGCAATAATTCTGTTTTTAGTTTTCAAAGTCCATGAGAAATCTTGTACATATGAAAGGATAATAATGATGGTTAACCTTTGGGTTGACATTTCTGTGGTGCAGTAGTTGATACAAATTTGAAACCATATACGGTGATTGCTGTTAAGGATGTTGTTTTTTTTTTTTAAGGGCTAGGTACACATTATTCCCTGTAATTAGCTACCTTTAGCATCGCAGTCCTTATAATTTCAAAAGTTATATTAAAATCCCTATACTTACGAAAATAAAATATTTAACCCCGTTGCTTCAATAAAACCCCTTTCTCTCTCTTGATTTTTAATCCTGTGAAATTATTTTTTTAATCCTGTATGGGGATCTCAATATTTTACTTTTGTAAGTATAGGGATCCCAATGTAACTTTTGAAAGTGTAGGGATCAGGATGCTAAAAACAGCTAATTATAGGGGGTAATATGTAATTAGCCGTTTTTTTTTTAATAATGTCTGGCGTGGTACTTATTAGTCCAGGTGGAGAACTTATCATGGACCATATTGGCCAAACCATTGGATTGTATTCTCCTTTGGGGATACTTTTAGTAGATGATATGTGATGGAGCTGAACCACCATCTTAATTTTGAATGAACCAGACTGGCTCACCTACTTCTTTATAAGCCTGAGCTTATTGTTTCAAAGGGGAACTAAGCCACCAGATTCACTTTGTTTTGCATTATGATTTCGAGAATTTTGTTTGGCAAATATTAACATTAACCATTGATGGGGGAGGAAGAAAGGCGGAGGTGGGTGGGGGAATTTCATTTCTTCTGCTTCCATCTTTGTGCAGCTTTCTGTTGAAAACTCCATCCTGAAACAGAGAAAAACCTGGAGTACAATGCCAGTGTGCAAATAAGCTTTTCAATTTTCCTAGCAATTTCGAGAATGTCTTCCTGTCATTGCCTTCATTTTGATCTACATGCAATTTGACCTGCATACACACACACACACACACACACACACACACACACACACTATATATATATATATATATATATATATATATATATATATATATATATATAACACCAGACTGAGCCTTTTTCTTGCTTCTATCCTGCCTTCTGTTACTTTATGAGGTTCTGCTACTGAATTGCAGAGAAGGACTTGGGGAGGGATATGATAGAGATGTTGCATTTGCAAGTTCTCTTGAAATGTTTGGAGGAGGGCATAGTGACCCCATTAGTGTTGCTTTTGGAGGTTCGTCCATGTTATTATTTACCTTTCTGTATTTTTTTGAGCAGCTGATTGTTCATTTGGTTGGTGGATATTCTGTTTTGCACATGGTTCCAACACAGTAAAAGAAAGAACAGAAGTTTTCTACCACTCTTTGTACAAGCCAAATTCTTTTGAGCTGGCAGCCACTATCCTTTAATGCATCTTTCCATGTGATGTTAACTAAGCAATAAGCATACGTTAGAGTAATTAATTCCTTTTTGCTGTCTCATCTTCTTTGGGAGAAGTATCATTTCTTCTACCTAATTTCTGGCTATAATTAGGTGCTGTTACAATTTTGACAAAGCTATGGCTTTGAAAATGTAACTAAGAAATTGAAAATGAAGTTAGTCACTCTGGTTTTGATTCTCGTGATGATGAAATTACTTCCAGTACTTTTTTATTGCTGGCTTTTTGCTGTAATTTTGTCCATATGAAAATACAGATCAAGAATAAACCATAGATCCTTTATTTTTGATGACTTGTCATTTGCAGGTCCTGTTATGACCAAGTTTACCATCGCTTTGAGAGAAATAGGAACCTACACAGAAGTTCTACGTTCTCAGGTAAGAAGCATAAACTTGTTTGCTGACCAATATGCACAATGTCTGTTGACATTGCTATTGATTGTTAGTTCATCTATGCTTTTTATTTAAACTAAAGAGCTGTACATGTATGACTAGATGGAACTGCACTTCCATGTTTAGACTTCTACATGCATGCATGACTTAAATTGACTTTCTTTTCCAGAACTTCCTTAAGCAAGTGCATACTGTAGAAGCATAGTAGTATGTTTATGCTAAATGATTTCCTGTTCTAGAACTTCATCAAGCAAATGAATATTTTATAAACTTAAAGTATGTTGTTTCTGTTTTGCTGGCATAGTATTATGAAAATAAAGTAAGCAGACCATTTCCTTAGGTTCAATTGTGTACCATACAGGAAATGAATTTAACATGATTTCCATTAAATGTTTAATATGACCTAGATATTAGAAAGCAAGGTTAATTACATTTTCCAGAGTACAAGAAAGTCTATGTGATAGGTTGAAGGTCAATAATGCAGCACATTTTCTTGCAGTAGATAATACAACAAAAACAAAACAAGTCTCAACCAAGGTCAAGTTTCTGTCCGACAGGATACCGATGCGCGGACCGCCCTCTGGTTGATAGGTCATTATAATGCAGCACTGTAGTTTATGCAACCCCATTACTTGCTTGTGAGTAGATAATACAACAAAAACAAAATCATATTGTCTCAACTATTTGGAGTCGACTATATGAATCTTTTGTCCCGATTGAGCTTTGTGTAAGGTCATATTCTTAGTTAGATTTTGTGTATTTAAATCCCTATTTATAGTTTTATAGTTTCTAGGAAAGTCTCTTTAGCTCCCCTTTACCCCTAATAGAACAACTAATAAGAATCGTTTCACATCTTGTAACTATAGCTTCTGTAGGTCTCAGCACATCTCATCGCTATATCTAATTTTGTACGATGAAAACATTTTTTTTCTATCTTTTCTGGTAACTCTATACATCCACCAACACAAACCCTTTTTGTATGTATTGTTTCTTAATTGTCCAAAACTCAGATACATAAAACATGTAAATCTAAGAACGATTTTAGAGAATATTTCTTTTAATATAAGAGGTACTTGATGATCACATAAAACTCCTAGTGCCCCACTTTATCTTAACATTTAGTTTTTACTTTGAATAATATTTTCATCGATCTTACATCTTGTTGAATACTAGTCTACTACCTAAAACTTGTACTTGATGGATTTCTTGTCCATCCAACTTAATTATTTCCTTATATCTACTCCTACTACTAAAATTACATCTCATGTATTCTATTTTATTTTTACCTGACTCGAGACTTTTAGTTTCCAAGGTCTGTCTCCATAACTATGGTTTGGAATTAATGCTATTTAAACTCTCATCCACTAAAATAATATCATCAATAAATAAAATATACCAAGGAGGTCTATTCATAGTTCATCCATCACTAAGCGAAAAAGGTAAGGAGGTTCTAGAAAACTCCTTAGACACACTCTTCCTTGTAGTTCAAACACTAGTGACTACACTATCATATATCTCCTTTACAACATCAATATAATTAATATAGACATCCTTCTTTTTAAAACCTACCCAAATAAATCTCTAGTAACTCTGTTATAAGTGTTCTGTAAATCAATAAAAATCATATATAAATTTTTATTCTCTCTATATTTTTCCATTAACTGTGTTAACAAATAGATAGCCTTAAGATCTTTCAGAAAATCAAATTGATATTTTAAGATATGTATTTCACATCTTACTATATATAATTAACATCTTATTATAAGTAGCCACAAGGTGCTCGTGCTCACCTAGGCATCTGACAAGGTGAGGTGATGCGAGTCCCAAGCCATCTAAATTCTTTAAGCGAGCGATTTCAAATTTGCGCTGATTAGACATGCTCGAGGTGAGGCCCAAGCGCCTCCAAATTCAATTGGTCACCTATTAAGTGTGTGCTCGAGCCCGAGGTCTAGGCAGCCTAAGTGGTCACTTGGTCTAAATGGACCTAGGTTAGGCTTGAGTTGAATCCAAGTTGATTTGGATCAACCAAATCACGTGGCTTAATCCCCGTTCCCCCCTCCCCCACCTCGCAAGAGAGAAACCATGTCACTCGATGACCATACATGAGAGAGAAACCCTTTGCTTTGAGGGTTTGGGCGATACTTTCACAGCAAACAACAGTCTTCTCAATGACTCTTCTGTCATCGGGCCAGACTCTTCCCATCAACGTTTTTTTGTTGGTTGGACTCAAGTCTGCCCACTAATGCTTTCATCATTGGACTCGAGCCCCCTCCCTGTGGATGATGCCTTCCACCCTCGACAACCACCAATGCTGCCGATGGCGTAGTCCCTCCCCTCCTATCTCTGTTGCTCTCAGTTCTCTCTCTCTCTCTCCTCTCCCCTTCTCTTTCTTGGTGGTGCAGGCGTCCCAACCCCCCGCCTCTCCCCACTCTCAGCTCTGTCTCTCTCTAGAAGTTCATCTTGCTGGATGTCAAGCTTGAGACCACTGCAACAAGAATCAGGTAGCATGAAACTCACTGACTTGCTTGTTCTTTTGACATTTTATCTTCATATTTTGATCCATGATTTGTTTATTTTTTGCAAAGAGGAAAGTCATATTTTAATATTCTGTTTAGTTTATGGTTATTTTTAGTGTTGCATTTATTATATTTTCCTTTAGATCAGATGAGATTGTTCGTACATGTGGCATATTTTTGAGATTTATAAGTCATAGGAATAAGCAAGATTGTTTTTGCTGATATTGCATATAGTGAACTTAAAACTGAGACACTTTCACAGAAATCATTTCTTTTTTGTTGAAAAAAACTTGTTTTGTTCTTTAATCTCAAATGTTTGTTTCTTTTCTATTGGCTAGTTGGAAAAACATATCTTAAATAGTCAAATTTGGTGTAAGGTGCAGTAGCATGGCATCCTTGCCTTCCCTCTCTTACATGTTTGTTTTGTTGAGACTTTTTGCTGGTAAAACATGTACTAAATAGTCAAACGTGGTATTTTTGAAGTTATTCTTAAGTATGGATAATGTATGTGGTTGTGTGGCAAAATTATGGATCTGTTTGCTTCGGGCATTCTTTTGCAGTAATCAAGTGAAACTTCTATTTTGGCTCATGATTGATTAAGTAGGATTTTACTAAAAGCAATCTCAGCTAAAAGGTATTAGCAGTGATATAAAGAATATTATCCATTAACAAATCCAGACAACTTAGACAAACTGCTCAGTAATATACCGTAGTAAATTAACTGCAGTTCTGGTATCTTGCTTGATATGTCCCACTCAATCTATATGTGCTAAATTGATGCTGGCAATGTGCACTTTGTTGTATCTGATATCTTAGTCTTTTCTTTGAAACGAGGCAATAACCAACCAGCTTCTAGCTCCTAGTCCATTGTTTGCCTTATTGCTTTGCATTATTGTAATGAAGATTGTCATTATCTGCTAGTTGTTATACAAGTGAAAAACAAATGCTGATTTTTTTAGTGCTCTTTGTTTCTGATTTAGGGTGCTTTGTCTGACTTGGCTTGATATGCTTAATTATATTTTTAGTGCTAGTGAAAATTAAGGATTCCCATAACCTGCTAGTCATTTCACCTGAAATCTTATTACCTGATTGTTTTTATCCTTAATTATATTTTTTTGATAATTTTTATATTGGTGTGCCATGAGCAGCGTTTTGGATTCTTAGTGCCTTTTAGCACCTATCGTCTGTGACAACATTGGTAATTAATGTGACTACCTGGCTGGGATTATATGGTCAAAATTGCCTGAAAGTCTGATTTAGATACATTTATGAACAACCTGTAGAAGTTCTGTTCATAATACTGCATCAGGCCTACTTAAGTTGCTTCATGCTGCCTTTGCATTCACATGTTGATCATTTAATAGATGCAAACTGAACTTGGCAATTTTTCTTAATTCTTAACCAAGTCAAACCTTGTATTTGCTGTATAGAATGTATTTTCCTTTTCATATAAAGCAATTTTCTTTTGATGCTGACTTTTCTTCTCCTCCTTTGATCCAGGTTGAGCACATGTTAAATGACAAACTACTACAATTTGTAGACATAGATTTGCATGACGTTAAGGTGCAGCCATTTCCTGCTACTTTCCTTTAACCTCACATATTTTGTTCTAAGCACTTGTAACCAAGGTTTATAGAATCACATCCTGGATTCTGGCATGTTCTCTATTGTTTGACAAGACAAGCAACATGTGAACTTTTACATGTACCTTACCTTGTGGCACAATGATAATCTACACACCTTCATACGTATAACTCGCTGATGCTGGACAACTACCTGCCTTTCCTTTGTGTTTTTATTGAACTGTAGTTTGTATCACCTTGTTGCAGGACGCTCGCAAGAGGTTTGACAAGGCTAGCCTTTTATATGACCAGGTGTGTATTTTATATGTCATTTGCTATATATACTTAGGTCTTGCTAGTTTGTGCAGTCTCATTGACTAAGTCTGATATGAAGAGCTCTCACATCTGCACATCTAATTGATAATATTCCAGAACTAATATGTTGTGATATATTTGATTAACCCTCTGATCTTTGGTATCTTTTGTTTGGGCTGGAACTTTTTCTTTAATAACTGAAGAAGAATTTATCAATAAGAGAAGTAGAAGTGTAAATAGATGACAAGTATAAATAGGTGAAAGGTCATCATCCAAAAGGAGAATACAAATTAAAAGAGTAGTTTAAGTTAATACATAGGTATTTGCTTATCTCATTCAAGGTCATTAAAACAAATCTTTTGCACCCTGATTTAAGGGATTTGGCTCTACCTAGATTGGAAAGGAACATGGTTGCATCCACTTGGATGATGTCTTGGCTATGGCAAATCTGTTGCTATTGATTCTCTATAAACATCATTGAAAATCAGATAACAATCCAAGGTACAAAAGGAAGAAGAGCAAGCTTTTACATGCATAACCTCCTTTCTATACCTCAGTTGAAATCAGATAAGTCTTTAATGTAGAAAAGGGCAAAAGCAAGCTTTTCACATGGAACCTCTTTTCTTAAATTTGGTATTATCTACATGGGGTCTCCCCTTTTGTTTTTTCTGCGCATACTAAGTCATGATCTTTGGGTGAGCCATATATCTTATTTTTTACATTTTGATATGTAATGATTTGGGTATATTATTTATTGGCAGTAGATTCATGATATTCACTATTATTTTATTCTGGAAGAACTTGTGCATATTATTTTTCATTGTTTTGTTGGTTTTGTGGTAACCTTGTGATTAGGTTTCATGAGTTCCTTAATCTTCTTAGTTTCTTAATTTTATTATATATATATATATATTACTTTTGTCATAATTTTGCTTTAATTCATTTTTCTGATCAATTCATTCTCCGAACTAGTTGACCATGTTCGAACCTGATCCTGATCCACTGGATCTTGCTTCTAGTGTTCCTGAAATTTGTCACCACAGAGGCAACAGAGAAGTATCTATTCTCTAAGAAATAATGATTGCTTATCCAATTTTCCTGATCAAAGAAATCAAACAACTGAAACGTAGCGTGACTTAGTATATTTCTTTGTCTTCATACATAAAACCCCAAAAGTGAATAAGAACAATCTCTTTATATTTTAGGAGTTTGGCTAGTCTAACTCCTTGCCAGATATATTGACAAGCTCCTTCCAAAGGCTCTGATAAGCTACACAATGCAAATCTGGCAACTCTAAAATTCACATGGTTCATTATAGCTTTCATGGTATCATGCGCACTCATTTGCTGACAAGGCTTTATTGAATCACTGTACTTGCATTAGATTGTTGGTGTTAATCTTATTAATGACCAATCATCAGGTAAAGGTGCCTCAGCTTTCCCAATTTGTTGAGCCAAAGGAAAAAGGCTTTGGATTTGGATTAGTAACAAGGAAAGCAAATTTACAAGAAAAAGGACTGATTAATGATCTGTATCTTCCATCAGGATTACAAATGAACCAAATTTGTTAGGCGACAAGGTAAGATGTGCCTTTTGTCATTTAAATTTTTTGACAAAGTTCTTAAGCTACTAGGTAAGATTGGCCGTCTCTCATTAGATTTTTGACAAAGTAAAAGTTTCAAGCAAGGTTTAAAATCTCGATCTGTGCGACTAGTTGGCTGCCGAACCATCACTCTACTAGTATGGATTGTTGTACCAACACTGGGTATGGACCAGTACCATCCATACCTAAGAAAAGGGGTGAGAGAAAGAGTGGGGTGTGGTAGGAGAAGATGGCAACACGTACTGAAGGAGGAGGTGACTTGGTGGACAGCTTTCAGCAACTGCTTTCACCCACTAGCATTTAGAAAAGTTAAAAGCTTAGTTCCATGAAACCAAACAGCTATCTAAAGTATAGTAACTTGTGTACAATACATGAGCAAAAGAAAACAGATATTAGGATCAAAAGACAAAATGGTTTCATTTCTCTACCTAAATCCTCCTAAAAGAACAATTGCAGTTGCAGATAGCCACTTTTAGTGAATTCAAGGAAAAAAGCTCATGCTTAATGTGATTACATGAAGGATAACATAACTTCAAAGATTAAAGGGTTAATCTAAATCATAAATCTGGCTAAAGATGTAAAATCAGAAGTTATCTAACTTCCCAGGGTTGCTTTTTTTTGCAGTTTTCTTTTTTGTATGAGAAATCTTTTCAAAGATTTAATAATATATAACCAGTGATGGTAGGTCTTGAACTGTGGGCATTGAATCTTGTCATTGTTTTGACTATTGTAAGACCTATGTAGCTTTCCTTAAAAGGATATCATTTACTTTTAATCTGAATGTGTTCTCTATGTCGATTGACTTTTGGTATAGAACCTTAGGTGCCTCATTTATCAAAATTAGTCAGTGCAAACTAAAACTAGTGTGCCATACATGTTTATAGCACTAGCTATGCTGCTATCCTGGACATGGAAAGGTGCTTCTGCCATACAGCACTATCTAGTTGTTGACATCTGAGTATGAAACTTACAAGTTGGACCTTGTGGTGAAGGTGAATTCTGTGGTCCTGACAATATTGTTATTATGCGATTGTTTTTCCTCCTACCTAATCCTTTTACTTGTGCTCTTTGACCATGTCTCTTCGGATGATTCTTCTCATTGTGGGAATTATACCTAGATGTAATGACTGGACATCTAAGCTGGTTCTAGTAATAAAAATGCCTTCAGCCTAAGTCAATTAAGGTTGTGAAGGAAAAACTTCTTGGATTATGTATGCATATCTTCATTCTACTATCAAGTGCATCCCTAGGTCTCCTAAATAAATATCGAGTCCTTGACATGGTTTCCTGTTCATAGAGTTTAAAAGTTTTATTCTTCCACATAGTGCAAGTTCTAAAATTAAAGTAGATGCATTAAGGCCATGGTTTTAATTTCTGATACTGTTTCGTCGACTGGAATCTTAGTATAGTTGGTGTTTCATGCTACTTGAAACCTTGAATTGACATTAAAATGTTGAAGGAAAGATTTGTGTCAAAGCTAGGAAGTGAATCCCTAGCCCCTTGGTCTTTTACTGGAAAAAAATCCTCAAGATAACTTCCCTGTCATAGAGGTAAAAAATGTCTACCTTTCTTTCAATCAGCTTGAGTGTGAAATCTCTGCAACTTATGTAATTAATGATACCTGTCATCGTATCTAATATGATGGGTGATGAGATATATTTAAGGTTTATTCTAATTAATGATATCATTTATGTAATCATAAGTTAAGATTGTCATTGATTATTGCTTAGTATCTAAAAACTATTCCTCCATAATATGGTCTGTGGCTGCCTGTATGTACATATATTCTTATATATGTACAGACCCACACACATCCATATGTATATCTATACATGTATATATGTATATAATATACATAGGCAAGCATGGTTGGTAAAATTGATTGATTTATTAATTGTTAATTTTTCTTGGTATCCCATTCTTATCCTGGAAATTGATTTGCATTTCTTTCGGCCACAGGCACGTGAGAAGTATCTAGCGCTAAAGAAAGGCACAAAAGCAGACATAGCAACAACCTTAGAGGATGTAAACTCTATCACCTTTTTGTACTAAAAGAGATTTTCTATTAAAAGATGGTGATTCATTTTGTGCATTGTTTCCTTCCGAGTGACCTTAAGGTTGTGCCTTTAATTGTGTGTTGCAGGAACTCCACATTGCGAGATCTTCATTCGAGCAAGCCCGTTTTGATCTTGTAAAAACTTGTCGACACACTTTTTTATCCTCATAATTAGAAATTGTTTTTGCATATTCATTTGGTAGATGCATAATATCCTATCATGGATCCTTTTCATTGCCAGGTTACTGCTCTTTCTAACATTGAAGCAAAAAAGAGATATGAACTTTTGGAGGCTGTGACTGGAATTATGGAAGCTCATCTTCGTTATTTTAAACAAGTAATACATCTGCTGCCTTTTTATTTGGTTTTTCATCATGTCTATGAATAATGTGGCTCTTTTGGTGGTTATTTCAGGGATATGAGTTACTACATCAGATGGAGCCATATATCCATCAGGTTGTTCTATAGGACATATCTCTGATCATGATTCACTTTCTATTTTTGCTCCTCAAAGAAATTGGTAGTAGTCAATTTTTTGAAACGATGCCACATACTATGCCACAACCTTCATTGTAAACCATATCTATTTTGTATACATTTCATCAACATATACAATATAATTTCATGGGAAAATGCTTTTTGATTTACACTTTTAGTGAGCATATTGATGACATTCTAGTCTATTAAATTTGTAAAAATGCATGCCACCATATACAAGTAAAGCAAACAACTTTTCTGTAAGGTTTCATGCTAAATCTTTGAAAGAATAAATAAGATATATTAAGTTTAGCATGTCAGTTCCTCAATCTTTTAGGCATTTCCAAAGACTAGGAGAATTGATTATTGCTTTATGATTGCATGAGTTTAAACTGCAACAATTAAGTTAGATTTATCTGCATACCAACTATTCTTATATATTCAAGGAAGGGCTCTATCTTATATTAGATCTGTTCACAGTGAGGATTTCAGGATCAATAGATGGTGGATCTCAGGTGTACAGAAGTGTTAATTTTTGTTCATATCCTTCACGACATGTTTCTTGAGTCCAAGGTTCATCGTACCATGATGTACCGCTCAGTATAGGCGGTATGTACTGGTCCGACAGGAGATTGGTATGGGCGGTATATCAGTATTTTCCTATGTATCATGTGTTGGTACAGTTGGTATGGCTCGGTACAGTTTGATATGTATCGTACCGATAATTGATCGGTACACCGGTGCGGATTAGTAAGGCAAACCATGCTTGAGTCCTTATTTGTTAGAAAATTATTGAACCGTAGTGATGTCAGTGCCATGTATATAAACAATTTTGTTCTTTATCTGTAATGATTTTCTGTGTCCTTTATTAACGTCTTCAATTTACAAAAAAAAATAAAGATGTCTGCTTAAATTTCACCTGTAAGTTTGACTTAAGCTATACTTTTTTAGGCATCGAGTCTGAAACCTGAGGTCATGTATCTGTTGGTTGATGGCAATCTGATGTACTGTATGTTTTTTTGAAGGTTCTGGCTTATGCACAACAATCAAGGGATAGATCTAAGTATGAACAAGCCGCACTTATAGAAAGGATGCAAGAGTTCAAAAGACAGATTGACCGAGAAAGTAGATTGTCTGCAAATGGGTCACATGATTCTCCTAATGGAGATGGTATACAAGCTATTGGAAGGAGCTCACATAAAATGATAGAGGCAGTGATGCAATCAGCTGCAAAAGGAAAGGTGACATGCTCAATCAAATTCCACTTTGCATAGCTCTATATATTAGGTTGGACAAAAAATCTTTAGTTAGGTATTGTAGAGCTAGGTTCAAACTCATGGATTTAGAAGTTCATGCCTCTTTCCGATTATCAGGTTCAGACCATCAGACAAGGTTATCTTTCAAAGCGCTCATCAAACTTAAGAGGTGATTGGAAGAGAAGGTTCTTTGTTCTTGATAGTCGAGGCATGTTATACTATTATCGTAAGCAATGGATCAGATCATCTGTAAGTCTTCCTCAGTTGTATATAACTAAAATCATTGGATAAATTAGTGTCACTGTGTAATTGGCTTAGCGTGCTCCGTATGATCTTACCTTTGAATTTCTTCATGCTTTAGGAGGACACCATTCTAATCAGCGAGGTCATAATTCTTCTGAACATGGTTCTGGAATATTGAGTCGATGGTTTTCTTCTCATTATCATGGTGGTGTCCATGATGAGAAATCTGTTGCACGTCACACTGTAAATTTACTCACATCGACAATAAAAGTTGATGCAGACCAGTCAGACCTGCGTTTCTGCTTCAGGATTATTTCACCAACAAAGAATTACACTTTGCAGGTAGAATGTGAGGCCTCCAGGAAGAGACAAGCTTGTAATTCAATTAATGTGTCTAGTGGGGTGGAATACGTTGTGTACTTGCTTCAAATGAGCCCTTTTGTCTATTGTTTTGAACTTGATGTTTACATTGTCTTCATCATCATTATCTGTTAAAGCTATATTTTCTCATGGACTAATCAATGGGGTTTTTTTTTATTTTTATTGTGTGCAGGCCGAGAACGCCATGGATCAAATGGATTGGATTGAAAAAATAACTGGTGTTATTGCTTCTCTGCTGAACTCTCAGTCACCTGAACAGGTTGGTGAGGAAGCATCTATGTGCTAGCATGTCCAGATAGTCAATGAATCAATTTAAAAAGTTGTTCTTGAATTAATTTCAGCACCTCCTTACAAGCCCCATGAATGGTGGCCACCATCGAGCAGCCAGTGAAAGTAGCTCATTAGGTAGCTCATCCGATCTTGATCAGTTAGCAAATGATGATTCCTCATTGGAAAAGAGCACTGTTAGTGGGCATTTTGATCGATGTATTAGAAGCTCACAACATTATAGATTTAACTCAAAGCATGAGAAACCAATTGATGTGCTACGAAAAGTATGTGGCAATGATGCATGTGCTGACTGTGGTGCTCCTGAACCTGATTGGGCATCCCTGAACCTTGGAATTCTTCTTTGCATCGAGTGTTCTGGGGTTCACCGCAATCTTGGTGTGCATATATCAAAGGTAAGCCTTGGGTTGATACTACACTAACGGATATGGTGATTCTGTCTAATGTTTCAGGAATGTGTATTTAGGAAAAATGAATTTGTTGGTAACCACTTTCTTGTCTATATGTTTTAGTTGTTCTTTTGTTGAAACAAACTATTCTTACTTGATGAGCTGTTGCTTCATCTTCCTTGGTATAATTTCAAGTAACTTTTCCCTAGTACAAAGGAGATTAGTGGTTAATCACAAGGAACTTGTGTTATATGTCAATCTTTTTGGATTTAGTGACTTTGAGGTGATCAATGCCCTAATAACAGAGGTTGTCATTTCCATGTTGTTGTAGACCTTTTCATATTTAGGTGAAATTAGAAGTTACTAGAAAAATCATAGAGTAATGATGGAGAGTTAAGACTACTTTTGTTCATAGGCAACTAAGCACTTGTTTTGTGTTGCAGACTATATCTGCAGTTGACTAACCAATAATATGTAGCAAACTGTAGCACTGCAATTTCAGTTGCATGCAATCAGAATCATGGGCAACTGAACACACTGTATGACTTAAAAGTGCTAACCCAACAGTCAAGCTGTCTGCAGGGCATTTGTTCTGAAACTCTCATTATAGGCTTCTTTTCTAGGCTAAAGAATAGAGTTTTAGTAATAACTTGTAGACAACCCAATTAGACCAAACAAGCTGTGCTCCATATCACCTTGAAGAAGTATTCAAATTTGAACTTGTGAATGCTTGCAAACCATTATATAGAGAGACATTTATGAGGGTTCAGCCCTTGAAACCTCGTGAACTAAGCTCCAACCAACCCAAACCTTAGTGACTATTCTGAAGTTACACTCAGAACTCGGCTGATGAGTTGTAAACATAATGCACCTTATCAGAAAACCAACTTAAATGATGCAATATGTATGATTTGCTTTTATGTTGCATTGGTCCTAGGGATATGGAACTTACTTTTCCCTGAAGGAAGCAAATTCTGCATCAATGATTTCCATGGTTTCTGAAATTCCATTTATGCCACACTTGAGTGCCTGCAATTAATTCTAATCTTCTTTTAATAAAAAAATAGTCTATGCTGAAGGATTTTGAACTGATTGCCGATTAATTATGCTATATTTGGTCAGCTTTCTTTTTGGTTCTTAAATGGCTTTAAATGTTTATGTCCATGTTTACAGGTAAGATCTCTAACGCTTGATGTTAGAGTCTGGGAGCCTTCTGTTATTAGTCTGTTTCGATCGTTGGGTAACACATTTGCCAATTCCATCTGGGAGGAATCATTTCTGATGACAAGTAATGGAAAATCTGGGGATGTCTCTAGGTAACAATATTTGTAACCTGGAAAACCTGGTGGAAATTTTCTTGCAATTAACAAAATTTCTCATATATGTGCTTGTTATGCAGTTTGTGTACACTTGACAGGAATCAAGAGCATTGTTATATCAGCAAGCCTAAACATTCAGATCCAATTACAGTGAAGGAGAAGTTCATTCAAGCAAAGGTATCATACAAATTACTAGTCAATCTCAATTCACTCAATCAAGATGCGTCTTTGTATTTATTGAATATGTTCAATACATATCATTGGAAGCAGCTTTGTGCTTTACCATTTTTTTCACATTATGACAAATTTTATGTAAACTGATTCTTAGTCTTCTGTAGAAGAAAGCTGTCTGGTGGAATTAGGGAGAACACCAAGTTTTTTGGGATACACTGACAAAACATTGTACAATGTAAAAATGCTACTTGTCAGCCACTTTTGAGCATATGATAGATTTCCATTATGATGATGGGACTACTTTCTATAGCTTGGGCATAATCACTGACTCTTCCCCAAAGTGATTACATATCTTAAAATTCTGTATATTGACATAAAATAGAAAATAAGTTGGAAGTTTTTTGCTATTTCTTTCAATAACTACAATCTTCACTAAGTGGTTCATGTTTCATTAATTATAATGGACTGGGAAATTCCCTTGTAATTTTACCTGAAAGCAGTTGTCATGATTAGATATGACATGAATAAAAGCTAACTGTATTGACTTTTGATTTCAGTAAAGATTCGATATACACTATTATTTTTTGTTCTAATGGTGAAAAATAAATGCCATGCACCACACGGTTTATACGAGCAAAACATGTAAGTAAATGCTTATTTCTTAGCAGTATAATTAGTAGATTTTGTCTTGCAAGAGCTAAGTTCGTTTTTTTTGTCTGTGTTGATGCATTTCCTTGGTATGTATTGTATCTTTTGAGTTCTATTTGCTAGACCGTCTAGCTTAGGGTTGCAGGGATAGTGGTCTAAAAGTATGTTCTACTGAAAAATAAATGCAAGTGTGGGATCAGAAGAGTATAACAACCTTGTTCAAATATATGTCTAGGAATTATTTTTCCATAAAACCTGGCAGCCTTAGGACGTAAAAAATTCTCTCTAAAAAATGAACCTTTTATCCATTGGAAAGGAGGAAAAAAAATAAAAGTGGGGGGATGTTTCAGCTTCTCAGTTTATGTGCTAAGTACTTTTATTATGCATGTTTAGTATTTTCTATACAGGCAAAGATGAAAGTTTACTTTATTGCTTTCAATGCATGACAAAATGGACTCTGGTATTCCCAGGTACTTTGAGGCCAACTGCTAGATAAAATTTTATATTCTTGGTGATAGTTACTGGAACAGTATATTTTTCCATTAAATGCTGAAAATTGTTTTCTACAAGAACTGCTTTTGATTAAATTGTCAGGAAAGTTATGTTTTTCAAGGACGTTTGTGCAATTCAATACATGCTATTTAGAGGCTACTGAATCTTAGAAGACATGTTTTGATTAGATCAACTTGCTTCTGTAATTTGATTAGCTCTAGCAAGATGTCATCATCAGCAGCTGATCTTGTATACATGTCTGGTGCTATATTACTTTCTGCACTTTGTTTGCCCAAACATGTATCATCTAGCATCTTAGATCTACGGTCATGTGATATTTGACTCAGATTTATCTTCCTTTTCCCCTCTAGTGTAGCTTTATCATAGACAATTCTCACAAGGATTGTACAATGCATAAAGATCATGTGCATACGATAGGTTTTGATAATTTTTCTGACTTTATTATTTTTGTTTGATTTCAAATTTCTAGTTCCTTTTTAACTTGAAAATTATTATTGCGAGGTGATTCGAGAAAAGTTCCTTGGAATACTGTAACATGTTTTTTTTTTTTTACCAGTATGCAGAAAAGCTTTTTGTCCATAAAACCGCAGATCAGCTTTCGAAAGCACAACAAATGTGGGACAGTGTCTGTGCCAATGACACGAAAGCAGTCTATCACCATATTGTGGCTTTGGATGCTGATGTCAATATCACTTATAGACAGGCATCGATAAATTCTTCTTTGACTCTTGAAAACAGTATTCTTCTGCCAGATCAGACAAGTGTGGTGCATGATCATAGATCTAGCTGTTTATTAGGTAAGTCCTTGCAAAATTCTTCGACCATGAGTTCTATTAGCTCTTCGGGCACCAGCGACATCAGGAAGGAAGTGGATGAATGCTTGGAAGGCTTCACTCTTCTTCATCTTGCCTGCCTAACTTCAGATATAGGCATGGTAGAGCTGCTCTTACAGTATGGTGCAAATGTCAATTCCAGTGATTTCAAAGGAAGGACACCACTTCACCACTGTATTCTAAGTGGCAGACATTTATTCGCCAAACTACTGCTGACAAGGTGATACTTCATTTCATAACATAGCATCTGTTTTAAAATACTAGGAACTGATTGCAGTTTTTTCAGGAAATTGTTAGGTTTCACTTTAAATACTGCAATAGAAAAGGTTGCAGTATATTTGCATATAATCATACAAATTAGCATTAACAACCCTCTGATTAGAAAAGGCTAATTGTTCACCTTGTGCATCATATTTACCCACAGACCATAAATTTCAGGATCATTATGCACCACTTGGATCTGCAATTTATGATCGAGTTTTTGAGTTGGTGATACTTACACATCCTATTTCTGCAGGGGCATATCATATCGACCATTTTGGACAATTTAACATTTTTATATTGTAAAGCTTGCCCATCGTATATTGCCATCATAGACCATAAATTCCAGGATCATTATAGACCACTTGGAGCTGCCATTTATGTTATGAGTTGTAACAAGTGTTCATTTCATGGATTGTTCCCTTGCCACAATATCATATAGCCCGGCCGGCCCTAACATATCGGTGTTGGTGGCATTGTAAATGTCGTCTTGCCTAACATATCTTGATATTCTAGATATATTGTCTTGTCTGCTATCGATGCATGTTATTGATTTATCTAGTATCTTTCTGTTTATGCACTGAAAGAACATGTTGGTTTTCTAAGGGCATGTTTCACCCTGAAATTTTGCAGGGGTGCCAACCGACGAGCTATCGATGAGGATGGTAAAACAGCGCTGCAGTATGCGTTGGAGAGTGGCAATGTGGATGATGAAGAGATAATTATTCTCTTGGCGGACCCTAATAGATAGACAGGTCAGATCAGAGTGAGCATTTGAGAACTATCATTATTGATACAAAGATTGGTTAATCAATTATTATTCCTCGTACCGATCCAATGTCATCCGGTTGCGCTTCTGGGTCTTTGATATTAATTCAGTTTGCTGGTGCTCTCTTATTTTCAAGATAAAGAGTGATGTAAGTTCTTTGTACATCTTGTCCCTCTTGCTCCAATTTTATTAGGCATCATTTTGATTATGAAAGTTGTATATAGGAGACATCTCTCTTTTTCCTGGGGGGATCTTAATTACCACTGCTTAGCTTTCAATTCGTCTTTGACCATCAATTGAAATGTGAATAACCCGTCCTCTCTTTGAAACAAGGGGCGCTTTCGGTTCTGTGCGTGCTTCAAACAATTGTCTTCTCCGTATCACCATATCTCTAGAGTCAATAATTTTCTATGAGGAACTACTGAACTCAATCACTTGCTGTCGTTACTCAACAGTTTTTTGTTGAGATCTATACCGTACAAGTACTCAAATTGGATTAGTGATTGATTTCTAGGTTTCGTCGTAAACCTAATTGGTTACTTTCAATTTCGTAAATTAATAGTTCAAACCGCACTCAAAGGTAGGGCATTTCCTCATTGATATAGGAACTTTTGTACCAGAAACAATGGTATCTTCAATTATAACCCCTTTAGGATGTAAAATATCTCTTCTCACCATCCCCATAGTGTATGAGACAAATGTATGCATTTCGATTAGGGTCATATTCTATGGTTATGATGCTACTAGATGTTTTTTTCATTCCGTCAAAAATCGATTTTACGATATAGACGCTTGTGACCTCCCCTTTTATGCCGTGCGGTAATGATTCCTCTGGCATTATGACCTTTATTACAACGATGTTATCCATAGATCAAATTATTTCGTGGATTGGATTTCACTTGACTCTTTACGGCTTCATTACGTGTGCTCAGGATAGAAGTTTTGTATAAATGTATCGTCATGTTATTAAGTATTTTGCTTTAAGTTCTTTTCTCTATAAGAGGTGGAATAGAATAACCCAGTTGAAGCGTAATGTTCATACTAATGCATTGTATGTCCCATAATAGATCCCATTCTTCTATCCTTTCTCGGGAGTCGGATGACTATTCATAGCTATTACCTTGACACCAAAGAAGAGCTTGACCCAATGCTTTATTTTTGTCCTAGTTGATCTTGATTCTACATTAGAAGTATATTGATTGTTCCCCAATAATCGAATTGATTCCATCCATAAATCCATTTTTTCCCCTATGAGTGATAAGAATTCTAGTTCTTATTGTTCATATGTTATGGTATGAATATAACATATCAATTCGTTATGTATGGATGATGAGATTCCATTGATACAGAGCCAATCCAATAGACTTATTAAACGTTCCCATTGGTGTGCATCCAACAGGAATTGAACCTATGAATTTGCCAATTATGAGTTGGGCGCTTTAACCATTCATCCATGGATGCTTAACAGAGATCATCGTATATCATAAATAATATCATAAATAAGTATATCGTATAAATAAGTATATCGTAAATAAGTATATCGTATAAATAAGTATATCATATAAATAAGTATATCGTATAAATAAGTATATCGTAAATAATCCGGTAAATAACTAAATTATGGTAAATAACCAAATTCCAATTGAAATAAAATCTTTAGTTTAAATAAAATCTTTAGGAGAGATTTATGAGACGACATCAATTCAAATTCTGGATCATCGAATTGAGAGAGATCAAGAATTCTTACTATTTCTTAGATTCGTGGATCAAACATATTTTTTTCTATTAAGAACGCTTTATGAAACTCTTTGACCCCCGAATTTGGAGTACCCTACTTTCACGTGATTCGTAAGGTTCAACAAGCAATCGATATTTCATGATCAAAGGTGTAATCAAAGGTATAGTACTACTTGTAGTAGCGGTCTTTTTATCTTGTATTAACAATCGAAAGATGGTTGAAAGAAAAAATCTCTATTTGATGGGGCTTCTTCCTATACCTATGAATTCCATTGGACCAGAAATGAGACATTGGAAGAATCTTTTCGGTCTTTCAATATCAATAGGTTGATTGTTTCGTTCCTGTATCTTGCAAAAGGGAAAAGGATTTCTGAGAGTTGTTTCATGGATCCGCAAGAGAGTACTTGGGTTCTCCCAATAAATAAAAAGTGTATCATGCTTGAATCTAACCAGAGTTCACGGTGGTGGAGGAACCAGATCGGAAAAAAGAGGGATTCTAGTTGTAAGATATCTAATGAAACTGTAGCTGGAATTAAGATCTCATTCAAAGAGAAAGATAGCGAATATCTGGAGTTTCTTTTTTTATCCTATACGGATGATCCGATCCGCAAGGATCATGATTGGGAATTGTTTGATCATCTTTCTCCAAGGAAGAAGCGAAACATAATCAACTTGAATTTGAGACAGCTATTCGAAATCTTAGGGAAAGACTTGAATTGTTATCTCATGTCTACTTTTCGTGAAAGAAGACCAATTGAAGGGGAGGGTTTCTTTAAACAAGAAGGAGCTGAGGCAACTATTCAATCAAATGATATTGAGAAACAAGTGGGATATTTCTTTGCAAAATTGTGTTCAATTTCATATGTGACAATTCCGCTAAGATCTCTTCGTTAGTTGGGGGAAGAATCAGCACAAATCGAATTTTTTGAGGAACGTATCGAGAGAGAATTTGATTTAGTTAGACAATGTGTGGTTGGTAAACAAGGATCGGGTTTTTAGCAAGGTACGGAATGTATTGTCAAATATTCAATATGATTCCATAAGATCTATTTTCGTTCAAGGGATTCTAGCCAATTGAAAGGATCTTCTGATCAATCCATAGATCATTTCTATTTCATTAGAAATGAGGATTTAGAATATCCCACATTGATCGATCAAACAGAGATTCAACAACTAAAAGAAAGATCGATTCTTTGAGATCCTTCCTTTCTTCAAACGGAATGAACAGAGATAGAATCATATCGATTCCGAAAATGCTTTTTTGGATCTTCCTCAATGTCCGGGCTATTCACGGAACGTGAGAAGCAGATGAATAATCATCTGCTTCCGGAAGAAATTGAAGAATTTCTTGGGAATCCTACAAGATCAATTCATTCTTTTCTCTAACTGAGATGGTCGAACTTCATCAGGTTGAATCCTATTGAGAGGTCCAATAGAGATCAGAAATTTTTGAAGAAAAAACAAGATGTTTCTTTTGTCCCTTCCAAGCAATTGGAAAATAAAGAAATGGTTGATATATTCAAGATAATTATGTATTTACAAAATACTATCTCAATTCATCCTATTTCATCATATTCGAGATGTGATATGGTTCCGAAGGATGAACCGGATATGGCCTTTGTTGTGCAAGCTTACGAGCTTGTGATATCCATTTGTTGGAATGTGCATTGGGGGCTATAAGTGTGTTTACTAAAAAAGTGGCTTGTGGATCCCAGAGTAATAAGCGCTTTCTGCTCTCGTCTTCTCTTTTACTGCAGTCCTGAGGATTGAGAGAGAGATTTGAGTAAGGCGACCTTCTTGTGAATCAGCATTGAGTGCTGTAGCGCGGCTCAAGCAAAACCCGACTAAGTCAAAGTGCCGATTGGTATGGAGGCGAGACAAGCTCACTTAGAAACACTTAGCATCTGCAACGTGAGGACCTTGTCGAGGAGCACCACGAGGACAACAAGCTAAGAAGAATTGCGGAAGCGCCTGAAGGTAAGGGGATGGTTTGAGTTGAAAGCGGTGGCTGTCGTGGCACACCAAACTTGGCGAGTGCTCGAAGCAAAGCGGAGTGCTTGCCAAGGATGAGACCGTGCTGAGATTCTGATGGGTTGCTCGATGATGAAAGAGTTGTGCAAAGCTCACGGAGGTGAGGAAAGTTGCAAACTCAAGGAATTTGATACTCATGCATTCTAAGGTCTTGCATGCACGGACGATGGATTATCGTAGCCATCCCAAGGCGGCTGAAGGTTCGTGCATTGGAGCATTGAAACTTTCTCTTGGCATATGCGAGGATACTTCGTATGGTGAAATGTGCAGCTTGAGTGCGGCATGTTGCTGAACCGGAAGAAGTGCGGTCACGGTATGTATTGGTGAAGTGTCACAATCTAGCAAAGTGCATTTGCGAAAGCGAGTAGGCACGATTTGTTGACAAAGGAGTAGTCGAGGGGCGGTGGTCTCAAAACTTCCCAGGAGGAAGGATCACGAAGAGAGATGTTGCTCGGCAGGGCGAGATATCGAGGAGGATAAGTCCGCTCTCGAGAATGTGAATGCGGTGCAATGAAGCTGCTTGAGAGTACCTCGAGAATGGCGAGCTCGAGGATCGAGTGAAGCGATGAGGAGTCATCGTATGATCTACTGTAATAAGTGGCGATGCGTTGGTGGGCGCATCGCGAGATCAAAGTGGGGAGCAACCAGGCAACCTGAAAGTGAAGGCACACGAGGCCCAGCGGTGAGATCGGACTCAGCGGAGAGGCGGCAGTGGAATGGTGGGCGTGAGGCCACCATTAAGCCAATGCTAATCGAAGCGAGCAACTTGGGGAAAACTTGGTGAAGTACCCGGATCGCGTGAAGAGTTGGCTTTGAAGATGGAGCAGGAGCGGAGGCTTGGTGCTTTCTTAGGCGAGAGGTCAAGGACATGGACTCTTGCGATGGCGAGAATCGGATCATGTCGTTCCATGGGTTTAAATATTCGGATGGAGCCGGCTCATCTTGCATAGTGCAAAGACAAAGGAGCTTTGAGGCACATGCACCTTATCTCGATGAAGCATTTGGTGGAATTCTAAGGCGGCCTTGATTTCTTTGAGGCAAAGTTAGTGTCAAAAGGCCTTGACACAGGGCAAGAGGATCTGAAGACGGCTACTCTTGAAGAATATGCCCGAGTGTTGCTATTGAGTTGCCATGATAAGCGGTGTGCGCGGATGATTGTCTTTGGTAGAAGCGAGTCGGGATCAGAACAATGTGCACCTATTTCAGCGAAGTCGAGAGACTTGAAGGAGGAGCTGCTAGGCGATGGGTATCCTAGGCTAGCCGTCAAAGTGTGACCGAGAGTGGGTGGGCGAAGGTCGATTGCGAAAAGCGAAACGAGAATCGAAGTTGGCGAAGGCCTGCGATGTGTTGGCGGAGTCCACATGGAGATATCGTGATTCGAGTTCATACCACGAGGATCGAGAATGCGAGGAGATGTCACGAGGAAGCGACATGATGCGGGGATGTGGTGGAATGGTTTGGCGTGGCAAGGCGACACACCTGACATATCCGTGAGGACATGGTCATCTGGAAATATGGCCGGGGCGCGACAAGGCTCGAGTTGGTGAACAACACGGCCGGTAAGAAGAGCTATGGATTCAGCGGTGAATGCCATGGTACATGCATGAGGCGGGTCTTAGTGCGTGCACCGAATGTTGCATTGAATGGAAGCCTTGGACATCGACTTATAGGGCATGCACTCTCGAGGAAGAAGTTCGAGATACAAATACAGGGAGTCCCATTTGAGGCTGGATCATCTGAGGTATGATCGGGCTCTTGAAAAGTGGAACTACTTGAGCTCACATTCGCTTAAGGAGCCGGCAAGTCGGAGGACAAGGCGAGTAAGCGAACATTGCAGCCAATGAAGCTAAGGAAGAGAAGAAATGGTGCAAGTCCTGCAACATGAGTGGCGGTGGCCATACATGGGAGTTGCGATCTGTATTTCCATCGACAGTGGGCTGCTCGGAGAAACAGAGGTGTTGAAGCGAGGGGGTCGGAAAAGGCGTGGAAGCAATGGCGAGTCAAGAAGGACTCGGCTACCCAATATCGATCATCGGTTAGATTGAAGGTGAACTCGAGAGGGTGTCACAATGCGCATGCGAGATCTACCGATCACGAAGAAGGATGCGGATGCGAGACAGCGGATAGTAGTGCCATTGGCGTCGTGATGCCATGAGTGCCGTGCCAGGCGGGACTTCAGAGTCATCAATCCCTTGCTCTCTTAGAGGAGAGCACTTGGTCGTGATATGGTAGTGGAGGAGGAGAATGCTTTGGCAAACTCCATGTACCAAGACAAAGTGAAGAGGCGAAGGCGAGAGAACCGTAAGACCAATGTCATGCAGACTTTCCATCAAGATAGCCGTGAGTGAAGGACTTGGTCGATGCAAGAGTGCATGACCAAGGATCGGAGCGAGCGATGCAGCGATCTTTGTACCTTTACTACTCGGAGAGTCGGCGAGAAATGATGGAGAAGCGGTACAATCAAAAGCGACCAAACCTATCGGAGACTTACTCAAGTTGGAGTGATAACTTCTTGCATTCGAGAAGTTCAATGGCAATGAGAAGGTGAATCACGATGGCGACTCGTAAGGATTGCAAACACTTCAAGTGCTTGGAAGTGTGAGCTAAGAAGCGGCGAATTCCGATGGCTTGATGCACAGTACAAACTCGAGGCGGGCGAAGACAAGTAACCTTTGCCTTCTCAACTCCCAAGAGAATGGGCGGAACTCCGGTGCCCAGCTCTCTTAGTTATCAGCGGAAGAGCTTTGCCTTGCGGATGTGAAGACCCTTCGAAGACAACTAAGTGGGAAGAAGATTCGATGGGCAAATTTTACGGAGGAAGGACGAAAAACTTCAAAGATTGCGAGGTGATGCTCGTTAAAGCTCAACAAAGCATCTATCAGTTCAAGAGACAAGAAGAATTTGAAAATGGCGCATATCAAAGATGGTCTTTTCCTTCATCGGATGAATCCGCAAGAACCAAGAAGGATCGGCACAACTTTGCCAACCCCACACCAAAGTCGAGTCATTGGCGAGTTGAAGCGAAGCGGCGGATTAAAGTTCGAGCGACTCAACAACAAGCGGAGACAAATGGGAGCCAAGGCGCATCGCGCGGCGGAAGCGAGAAGATCGAAGATCCAATAAAGAAAAGAAGTTGCGTGCGGCGTCGGCAAGAAAGGCCGGCGAGGACGTCGAAGGATTAAGTGGGGAGAATGTCACGGACAAAATTGTAAGCGGCTTGTTCGATTGTAATGCTTATGCTTGTCCGTGTCCCTTTTGGGTTGTCATATAATGTAAAGCTTGTAAAGGGCTTGCCAAAGGCAAAATGCCCATATTTAGTGAGTTTGGCGGCCATTGTAGGCTTGTCCATAAAAGTATCGTCGAGGATTACTTGTAATAGAATTCGATGCCTCAGTAGTGGACCAATTTTATGCCTTTGTTGTGCAAACGATTACGAGCTTGTGATATCCATTGTTGGAATGTGCATTGGCTATAAAGTGTTTACTAAAGAGTGGCTTGTGGATCCCGTGTGAGCGCTTTTCTGTCCGTCTTCTCTTTGCGAGTCCTAAGGGATTGCGAGGAGATTTCGGGTATCGACCAGCTTGGTGATACGCATTGGTGCCGCACGGCTTAGGCAAAACCAGCTAAGTCCGTGACAAAACGGAAGGGTATCAAACAGAAAATGATGAAGGTTGGCATGTGCAATTCAGAGCGAGAGTGGAAATAATGCTTTGCAGTCTTCCCTTCAGTTCACATGGCTCATTTCTGTTTCATTTGTTCGCTCTATGTCTAGAAGGGTCTTTTTTTGGTTTACCCTTTCTGTTCTTTTTAAGTTTCCTTGCTTTGGAAGTTATTAGCACATGCAATAAAAAAATTGTTGAAAAGAAAGACATAAGTCTGACTGCAGATAAAGGAAGAGAAAAAGAATATGTTTTCTTTGTTGTCCTGACCAGATCAAGCATTGTACTGTGCTTCTAAAAACACCTAGCCATGCCCGTGCAATAGACTCTCATCTGGTCTTTTCCTTGGTGAATAAAGGAGGTCGGTGAAATACCATGTGCATGCCATTTTAAGATGAGTAGGTCAATGTACCTGCCTCATTTTTCTCAATAATTTTTCTTCATGATCATCTTAGTTAATAAGTTGAAGCACTCATTGCTTGGTAACGATGGTTTGCACCCTAAAAAGTAACCAAACTTGGATATGTTAAAAAAAACCAGCAAATCCAAAGCTCAAAAGTTCTGAGATTATAAGCTAGTTAAAACTACAATCTGGACTTTACAATGATGATTATGGTTTTGCAAAATTACTGCACTGGTAGAGACTTCCTACAATGATTATTAGGGCCATGGTATGCAATTTCGAATGATATCGTCTGGTACGGGCAGTACATACCGTTCCGAGAGGATACCGGTATGCGGACTATCCGCTACCGAGCGGTACGAGTATTTTGGTTGGTTCTGAGGCGTGCCGACCGATACCGAGGCGTACCGACTGCTATCGCCCCAGATTTCGATCGTTTCCGAGATATACCGATCGTACGACCTTACGTGGTACCATCGGTATGCCCTAGCATGCCAACGGTACATATCAGTACGTATTGTACCGAGCAAACCTCGAAACTCCGGTACGGTACGAAATTTCAATTCTTGATTAGGACCTACAACACTATTTACATTTTGTGGACCCTATTCAATCTCATTTAATCTCAAACAGAGACTTGGTTTATTACTGAATTAGGCTTTTAACTTCATCATTTTTATGGCAAAACCTGTCGGTCGTAATTTGGAAAATGGGTGATAGAAAAGGAAATGATAAATCATGATTTCATCTTCTGTTATCAATGCCTCTGATTCCCCTGATGGTGTTATTTAGTTTTAGACAACTGGATCCCTTTATATTATTCACAACTTTAAATAGCAATGAAACAACAAGGCACCTTTTGCTGTTTTGCCTTCTGATTTTCTCTGAGTTAGATTGTGCTAGTCCTCAAGTGGAACCTAATACCATCGGAGCTCATGTTTGGCTTTCCAGCCCTTTCTTATGCAATTGTACTCTTTACATGCACGGTTCTAGTGAAATACCAGAAGTTTCACTGCAGTTTCATCTTTCAGTTTTTATTTGTTCCATCTCCCATATCTATACTATACTGGATGCTGTTCTTGGGAAGAGCAAGGGACACTAGATTAGCTGTCTTACTATCGACTCTTCTCACTTTTTCTGTTTTCTCCTCCATTTTCTTATTCATTAGTCATTTGTCTTGTTCTTCATTTAAAAAAGTATGTGTGGATATCTGATCACTAATCTTGTTTGCTACGTGTTTCACTGAAATTGCATGTATCTAAGAATTAAGTCATCCATGATTAAACAATAAGGTGGGGATGAAGTACCTGGCACAATTCTGCAGCATTATATTTGATTATATTCACTACATAATTATTCAATGTAATCGGAGTAGAAAGGATATATGATTAGCATGAGATCTGGTTCAATCTTTTGCCTTGTTTTTTAGAAACTAAGCTAGCTTATCATGTACAATGTGTTGTATACCATTAATGCTTTATTTGTTAGAGGCTGGTAAAAGAACTTTTAGACCATTTGCAAGCATATGCATTGGAAAAACTATTTTTCAATTTGTATTTTTTTTGCTTTCTCATACTTGGCTTTCTCTTCATGATAAACAGATTCAATCACTCGAAGAAAGTGCAGAATCATTGACGGAGAGATGTCTAAAATTTTATAAAGGATGTCACAAATATACGTATGTCAAAAATTTACATTCTTTTCACATTTTCTATTGTCCCTGAAGTCAGTCCTTGTAAATAATTTAGATTTACATGACAAAATAGGTTTACACATTCTGCAATCATTGTGTTGGCTGCATCTTAGGACTTGTAAGACTTGTTTCAAGAGCATATTTTCAATTAGTTTTTATGTAAAAATTTTAGAGACATTTGTCTCTTTTGGATAAGTTTCTATTTTTCACTTTTAGACTCCATTTTTTGAGTTCAAATGAGCTTAGTATACTCTTTCTTTCATCTTTTTTCTTGGTCTAAAGTCAGGTTTTTCAAGTTGCATTGAGCTAAATGCCAAATAGCCTAATCCTTGTTTTGATATATTTATCACCTACTTGACATTTGTATTATAAAATTCACTGTGAAATTTGTTCTGGATTTATAGCTTGACTATAAAGGTTGCTTGACACCTGATTGATATATTGTACTGAGTAACTGTTTGGTGATTAGTATATCTGTATCCAGATACTTAAATTCAATCGCACACACATATTTTTGTCATCCATGAAGGATGCAGACTTCTGTCTTTTCTACGTATACTGGGACATCTACTTGTTTATTTACTTTTTGACAGAGGCATTTTCTCCTAGAAACAATTGGAGATTGCCTAATAACAGACCATATCTGAGTATCATTTTGGTACTTGATTTAGAGAAATGTATAGGAGTTACATTTTTCTCACCAAACGTTTTTATGAAATAAATGGAATAAATATAGGCAATAATTCTGTTTTTAGTTTTCAAAGTCCATGAGAAATCTTGTACATATGAAAGGATAATAATGATGGTTAACCTTTGGGTTTAACATTTCTGTGGTGCAGTAGTTGACACAAATTTGAAACCATATACGGTGATTGCTGTTAAGGATGTTGTTTTTTTTTTTAAGGGCTAGGTACACATTATTCCCTGTAATTAGCTACCTTTAGCATCGCAGTCCTTATAATTTCAAAAGTTATATTAAAATCCCTATACTTACGAAAATAAAATATTTAACCCCGTTGCTTCAATAAAACCCCTTTCTCTCTCTTGATTTTTAATCCTGTGAAATTATTTTTTTAATCCTGTATGGGGATCTCAATATTTTACTTTTGTAAGTATAGGGATCCCAATGTAACTTTTGAAAGTGTAGGGATCAGGATGCTAAAAACAGCTAATTATAGGGGGTAATATGTAATTAGCCGTTTTTTTTAATAATGTCTGGCGCGGTACTTATTAGTCCAGGTGGAGAACTTATCATGGACCATATTGGCCAAACCATTGGATTGTATTCTCCTTTGGGGATACTTTTAGTAGATGATATGTGATGGAGCTGAACCACCATCTTAATTTTGAATGAACCAGACTGGCTCACCTACTTCTTTATAAGCCTGAGCTTATTGTTTCAAAGGGGAACTAAGCCACCAGATTCACTTTGTTTTGCATTATGATTTCGAGAATTTTGTTTGGCAAATATTAACATTAACCATTGATGGGGGAGGAAGAAAGGCGGAGGTGGGTGGGGGAATTTCATTTCTTCTGCTTCCATCTTTGTGCAGCTTTCTGTTGAAAACTCCATCCTGAAACAGAGAAAAACCTGGAGTACAATGCCAGTGTGCAAATAAGCTTTTCAATTTTCCTAGCAATTTCGAGAATGTCTTCCTGTCATTGCCTTCATTTTGATCTACATGCAATTTGACCTGCACACACACACACACACACACACACACACACACACACACATATATATATATATATATATATATATATATATATATATATATATATATAACACCAGACTGAGCCTTTTTTCTTGCTTCTATCCTGCCTTCTGTTACTTTATGAGGTTCTGCTACTGAATTGCAGAGAAGGACTTGGGGAGGGATATGATAGAGATGTTGCATTTGCAAGTTCTCTTGAAATGTTTGGAGGAGGGCATAGTGACCCCATTAGTGTTGCTTTTGGAGGTTCGTCCATGTTATTATTTACCTTTCCGTATTTTTTTGAGCAGCTGATTGTTCATTTGGTTGGTGGATATTCTGTTTTGCACATGGTTCCAACACAGTAAAAGAAAGAACAGAAGTTTTCTACCACTCTTTGTACAAGCCAAATTCTTTTGAGCTGGCAGCCACTATCCTTTAATGCATCTTTCCATGTGATGTTAACTAAGCAATAAGCATACGTTAGAGTAATTAATTCCTTTTTGCTGTCTCATCTTCTTTGGGAGAAGTGTCATTTCTTCTACCTAATTTCTGGCTATAATTAGGTGCTGTTACAATTTTGACAAAGCTATGGCTTTGAAAATGTAACTAAGAAATTGAAAATGAAGTTAGTCACTCTGGTTTTGATTCTCGTGATGATGAAATTACTTCCGGTACTTTTTTATTGCTGGCTTTTTGCTGTAATTTTGTTGTTTGTCCATATGAAAATACAGATCAAGAATAAACCATAGATCCTTTATTTTTGATGACTTGTCATTTGCAGGTCCTGTTATGACCAAGTTTACCATCGCTTTGAGAGAAATAGGAACCTACACAGAAGTTCTACGTTCTCAGGTAAGAAGCATAAACTTGTTTGCTGACCAATATGCACAATGTCTGTTGACATTGCTATTGATTGTTAGTTCATCTATGCTTTTTATTTAAACTAAAGAGCTGTACATGTATGACTAGATGGAACTGCACTTCCATGTTTAGACTTCTACATGCATGCATGACTTAAATTGACTTTCTTTTCCAGAACTTCCTTAAGCAAGTGCATACTGTAGAAGCATAGTAGTATGTTTATGCTAAATGATTTCCTGTTCTAGAACTTCATCAAGCAAATGAATATTTTATAAACTTAAAGTATGTTGTTTCTGTTTTGCTGGCATAGTATTATGAAAATAAAGTAAGCAGACCATTTCCTTAGGTTCAATTGTGTACCATACAGGAAATGAATTTAACATGATTTCCATTAAATGTTTAATATGACCTAGATATTAGAGAAAGCAAGGTTAATTACATTTTCCAGAGTACAAGACAAGTGTCTATGTGATATGGTTGAAGGTCATTATAATGCAGCACTGTAGTTTATGCAACCCCATTACTTGCTTGTGAGTAGATAATACAACAAAAACAAAATCATATTGTCTCAACCAAGGTCTGCCGTTTCGAGCCGTGCCGCCCGATGCAGGTGGTGCGTGCACGATCCGACAGGATATGCGCGGACCGCCCTCTACCGGCGGAGCGGCTGGTATCTCCGTGTCGGTCGATCACGAGATATATCGGCGTAACGATCGAAATTTCGCCGAATTTGCACCGCTCGGTACAGCTCGATAACGTCGATTTCGACCGCCGTTATTCGGCTCGACAACTTCGGTAACGTTGCCGATTTCGACGGCGATAATCGACACAACTTCGCAGAACGATCGATTTCGACCGTCTACCGACCGGTAACAATACTCCAACGGCACAGCTCGATGCAGACGCGTGGCGCTCGATCTTGCGTACCGCATCGCCGTCGCACGAGCAACTCTCGGTACACCGTCTGCATGCTGGTATTGCGGACCTTGGTCTCAACTATTTGGAGTCGACTATATGAATCTTTTGTCCCGATTGAGCTTTGTGTAAGGTCATATTCTTAGTTAGATTTTGTGTATTTAAATCCCTATTTATAGTTTTATAGTTTCTAGGAAAGTCTCTTTAGCTCCCCTTTACCCCTAATAGAACAACTAATAAGAATCGTTTCACATCTTGTAACTATAGCTTCTGTAGGTCTCAGCACATCTCATCGCTATATCTAATTTTGTACGATGAAAACATTTTTTTTCTATCTTTTCTGGTAACTCTATACATCCACCAACACAAACCCTTTTTGTATGTATTGTTTCTTAATTGTCCAAAACTCAGATACATAAAACATGTAAATCTAAGAACGATTTTAGAGAATATTTCTTTTAATATAAGAGGTACTTGATGATCACATAAAACTCCTAGTGCCCCACTTTATCTTAACATCTAGTTTTTACTTTGAATAATATTTTCATCGATCTTACATCTTGTTGAATACTGGTCTACTACCTAAAACTTGTACTTGATGAATTTCTTGTCCATCCAACTTAATTATTTCCTTATATCTACTCCTACTACTAAAATTACATCTCATGTATTCTATTTTATTTTTACCTGACTCGAGACTTTTAGTTTCCAAGGTCTGTCTCCATAACTATGGTTTGGAATTAATGCTATTTAAACTCTCATCCACTAAAATAATATCATCAATAAATAAAATATACCAAGGAGGTCTATTCATAGTTCATCCATCACTAAGCGAAAAAGGTAAGGAGGTTCTAGAAAACTCCTTAGACACACTCTTCTTTGTAGTTCAAACACTAGTGACTACACTATCATATATCTCCTTTACAACATCAATATAATTAATATAGACATCCTTCTTTTTAAAACCTACCCAAATAAATCTCTAGTAACTCTGTTATAAGTGTTCTGTAAATCAATAAAAATCATATATAAATTTTTATTCTCTCTATATTTTCCATTAACTGTGTTAACAAATAGATAGCCTTAAGATCTTTCAGAAAATCAAATTGATATTTTAAGATATGTATTTCACATCTTACTATATATAATTAACATCTTATTATAAGTAGCCACAAGGTGCTCGTGCTCACCTAGGCATCTGACAAGGTGAGGTGATGCGAGTCCCAAGCCATCTAAATTCTTTAAGCGAGCGATTTCAAATTTGCACTGATTAGACATGCTCGAGGTGAGGCCCAAGCGCCTCCAAATTCAATTGGTCACCTATTAAGTGTGTGCTCGAGCCCGAGGTCTAGGCAGCCTAAGTGGTCACCTGGTCTAAATGGACCTAGGTTAGGCTTGAGTTGAATCCAAGTTGATTTGGATCAACCAAATCACGTGGCTTAATCCCCCCTTCCCCCCACCTCGCGCAAGAGAGAAACCATGTCACTCGATGACCATACATGAGAGAGAAACCCTTTGCTTTGAGGGTTTCGGGCGATACTTTCACAGCAAACAACAGTCTTCTCAATGACTCTTCTGTCATCGGGCCAGACTCTTCCCATCAACGTTTTTGTTGTTGGACAACTTGGACTCAAGTCTGCCCACTAATGCTTTCATCATTGGACTCGAGCCCCCCTCCCTGTGGATGATGCCTTCCACCCTCGACAACCACCAATGCTGCCGATGGCGTAGTCCCCTCCCCTCCTATCTCTGTTGCTCTCAGTTCTCTCTCTCTCTCTCCTCTCCCCCTTCTCTTTCTTGGTGGTGCAGGCGTCCCAACCCCCCCGCCTCTCCCCACTCTCAGCTCTGTCTCTCTCTCTAGAAGTTCATCTTGCTGGATGTCAAGCTTGAGACCACTGCAACAAGAATCAGGTAGCATGAAACTCACTGACTTGCTTGTTCTTTTGACATTTTATCTTCATATTTTGATCCATGATTTGTTTATTTTTTGCAAAGAGGAAAGTCATATTTTAATATTCTGTTTAGTTTATGGTTATTTTTAGTGTCGCATTTATTATATTTTCCTTTAGATCAGATGAGATTGTTCGTACATGTGGCATATTTTTGAGATTTATAAGTCATAGGAATAAGCAAGATTGTTTTTGCTGATATTGCATATAGTGAACTTAAAACTGAGACACTTTCACAGAAATCATTTCTTTTTTGTTGAAAAAAACTTGTTCTGTTCTTTACTCTCAAACGTTTGTTTCTTTTCTATTGGCTAGTTGGAAAAACATATCTTAAATAGTCAAATTTGGTGTAAGGTGCAGTAGCATGGCATCCTTGCCTTCCCTCTCTTACATGTTTGTTTTGTTGAGACTTTTTGCTGGTAAAACATGTACTAAATACTATTTAGTACCGCCCGCCCGTCCGTAAGTAAATAGTCAAACGTGGTATTTTTGAAGTTATTCTTAAGTATGGATAATGTATGTGGTTGTGTGGCAAAATTATGGATCTGTTTGCTTCGGGCATTCTTTTGCAGTAATCAAGTGAAACTTCTATTTTGGCTCATGATTGATTAAGTAGGATTTTACTAAAAGCAATCTCAGCTAAAAGGTATTAGCAGTGATATAAAGAATATTATCCATTAACAAATCCAGACAACTTAGACAAACTGCTCAGTAATATACCGTAGTAAATTAACTGCAGTTCTGGTATCTTGCCTGATATGTCCCACTCAATCTATATGTGCTAAATTGATGCTGGCAATGTGCACTTTGTTGTATCTGATATCTTAGTCTTTTCTTTGAAACGAGGCAATAACCAACCAGCTTCTAGCTCCTAGTCCATTGTTTGCCTTATTGCTTTGCATTATTGTAATGAAGATTGTCATTATCTGCTAGTTGTTATACAAGTGAAAAACAAATGCTGATTTTTTAGTGCTCTTTGTTTCTGATTTAGGTGCTTTGTCTGACTTGGCTTGATATGCTTAATTATATTTTTAGTGCTAGTGAAAATTAAGGATTCCCATAACCTGCTAGTCATTTCACCTGAAATCTTATTACCTGATTGTTTTTATCCTTAATTATATTTTTTTGATAATTTTTATATTGGTGTGCCATGAGCAGCGTTTTGGATTCTTAGTGCCTTTTAGCACCTATCGTCTGTGACAACATTGGTAATTAATGTGACTACCTGGCTGGGATTATATGGTCAAAATTGCCTGAAAGTCTGATTTAGATACATTTATGAACAACCTGTAGAAGTTCTGTTCATAATACTGCATCAGGCCTACTTAAGTTGCTTCATGCTGCCTTTGCATTCACATGTTGATCATTTAATAGATGCAAACTGAACTTGGCAATTTTCTTAATTCTTAACCAAGTCAAACCTTGTATTTGCTGTATAGAATGTATTTTCCTTTTCATATAAAGCAATTTTCTTTTGATGCTGACTTTTCTTCTCCTCCTTTGATCCAGGTTGAGCACATGTTAAATGACAAACTACTACAATTTGTAGACATAGATTTGCATGACGTTAAGGTGCAGCCATTTCCTGCTACTTTCCTTTAACCTCACATATTTTGTTCTAAGCACTTGTAACCAAGGTTTATAGAATCACATCCTGGATTCTGGCATGTTCTCTATTGTTTGACAAGACAAGCAACATGTGAACTTTTACATGTACCTTACCTTGTGGCACAATGATAATCTACACACCTTCATACGTATAACTCGCTGATGCTGGACAACTACCTGCCTTTCCTTTGTGTTTTTATTGAACTGTAGTTTGTATCACCTTGTTGCAGGGCGCTCAGCAAGAGGTTTGACAAGGCTAGCCTTTTATATGACCAGGTGTGTATTTTATATGTCATTTGCTATATATACTTAGGTCTTGCTAGTTTGTGCAGTCTCATTGACTAAGTCTGATATGAAGAGCTCTCACATCTGCACATCTAATTGATAATATTCCAGAACTAATATGTTGTGATATATTTGATTAACCCTCTGATCTTTGGTATCTTTTGTTTGGGCTGGAACTTTTTCTTTAATAACTGAAGAAGAATTTATCAATAAGAGAAGTAGAAGTGTAAATAGATGACAAGTATAAATAGGTGAAAGGTCATCATCCAAAAGGAGAATACAAATTAAAAGAGTAGTTTAAGTTAATACATAGGTATTTGCTTATCTCATTCAAGGTCATTAAAACAAATCTTTTGCACCCTGATTTAAGGGATTTGGCTCTACCTAGATTGGAAAGGAACATGGTTGCATCCACTTGGATGATGTCTTGGCTATGGCAAATCTGTTGCTATTGATTCTCTATAAACATCATTGAAAATCAGATAACAATCCAAGGTACAAAAAGGAAGAAGAGCAAGCTTTTTACATGCATAACCTCCTTTCTATACCTCAGTTGAAATCAGATAAGTCTTTAATGTAGAAAAAGGGCAAAAAGCAAGCTTTTCACATGGAACCTCTTTTCTTAAATTTGGTATTATCTACATGGGGTCTCCCCTTTTGTTTTTTCTGCGCATACTAAGTCATGATCTTTGGGTGAGCCATATATCTTATTTTTTACATTTTGATATGTAATGATTTGGGTATATTATTTATTGGCAGTAGATTCATGATATTCACTAGTATTTTATTCTGGAAGAACTTGTGCATATTATTTTTCATTGTTTTGTTGGTTTTGTGGTAACCTTGTGATTAGGTATCATGAGTTCCTTAATCTTCTTAGTTTCTTAATTTTTATTATATATATATATATATATATATATATATATATTACTTTTGTCATAATTTTGCTTTAATTCATTTTTCTGATCAATTCATTCTCCGAACTAGTTGACCATGTTCGAACCTGATCCTGATCCACTGGATCTTGCTTCTAGTGTTCCTGAAATTTGTCACCACAGAGGCAACAGAGAAGTATCTATTCTCTAAGAAATAATGATTGCTTATCCAATTTTCCTGATCAAAGAAATCAAACAACTGAAAGCGTAGCGTGACTTAGTATATTTCTTTGTCTTCATACATAAAACCCCAAAAGTGAATAAGAACAATCTCTTTATATTTTAGGAGTTTGGCTAGTCTAACTCCTTGCCAGATATATTGACAAGCTCCTTCCAAAGGCTCTGATAAGCTACACAATGCAAAACTGGCAACTCTAAAATTCACATGGTTCATTATAGCTTTCATGGTATCATGCGCACTCATTTGCTGACAAGGCTTTATTGAATCACTGTACTTGCATTAGATTGTTGGTGTTAATCTTATTAATGACCAATCATCAGGTAAAGGTGCCTCAGCTTTCCCAATTTGTTGAGCCAAAGGAAAAAGGCTTTGGATTTGGATTAGTAACAAGGAAAGCAAATTTACAAGAAAAAGGACTGATTAATGATCTGTATCTTCCATCAGGATTACAAATGAACCAAATTTGTTAGGCGACAAGGTAAGATGTGCCTTTTGTCATTTAAATTTTTTGACAAAGTTCTTAAGCTACTAGGTAAGATTGGCCGTCTCTCATTAGATTTTTGACAAAGTAAAAGTTTCAAGCAAGGTTTAAAATCTCGATCTGTGCGACTAGTTGGCTGCCGAACCATCACTCTACTAGTATGGATTGTTGTACCAACACTGGGTATGGACCAGTACCATCCATACCTAAGAAAAGGGGTGAGAGAAAGAGTGGGGGGTGTGGTAGGAGAAGATGGCAACACGTACTGAAGGAGGAGGTGACTTGGTGGACAGCTTTCAGCAACTGCTTTCACCCACTAGCATTTAGAAAAGTTAAAAGCTTAGTTCCATGAAACCAAACAGCTATCTAAAGTATAGTAACTTGTGTACAATACATGAGCAAAAGAAAACAGATATTAGGATCAAAAGACAAAATGGTTTCATTTCTCTACCTAAATCCTCCTAAAAGAACAATTGCAGTTGCAGATAGCCACTTTTAGTGAATTCAAGGAAAAAAGCTCATGCTTAATTGGATTACTTGAAGGATAACATAACTTCAAAGATTAAAGGGTTAATCTACATCATAAATCTGGCTAAAGATGTAAAATCAGAAGTTATCTAACTTCCCAGGGTTGCTTTTTTTGCAGTTTTCTTTTTTGTATGAGAAATCTTTTCAAAGATTTAATAATATATAACCAGTGATGGTAGGTCTTGAACTGTGGGCATTGAATCTTGTCATTGTTTTGACTATTGTAAGACCTATGTAGCTTTCCTTAAAAGGATATCATTTACTTTTAATCTGAATGTGTTCTCTATGTCGATTGACTTTTGGTATAGAACCTTAGGTGCCTCATTTATCAAAATTAGTCAGTGCAAACTAAAACTAGTGTGCCATACATGTTTATAGCACTAGCTATGCTGCTATCCTGGACATGGAAAGGTGCTTCTGCCATACAGCACTATCTAGTTGTTGACATCTGAGTATGAAACTTACAAGTTGGACCTTGTGGTGAAGGTGAATTCTGTGGTCCTGACAATATTGTTATTATGCGATTGTTTTTCCTCCTACCTAATCCTCTTTTACTTGTGCTCTTTGACCATGTCTCTTCGGATGATTCTTCTCATTGTGGGAATTATACCTAGATGTAATGACTGGACATCTAAGCTGGTTCTAGTAATAAAAATGCCTTCAGCCTAAGTCAATTAAGGTTGTGAAGGAAAAACTTCTTGGATTATGTATGCATATCTTCATTCTACTATCAAGTGCATCCCTAGGTCTCCTAAATAAATATCGAGTCCTTGACATGGTTTCCTGTTCATAGAGTTTAAAAGTTTTATTCTTCCACATAGTGCAAGTTCTAAAATTAAAGTAGATGCATTAAGGCCATGGTTTTAATTTCTGATACTGTTTCTCGTACTGGAATCTTAGTATAGTTGGTGTTTCATGCTACTTGAAACCTTGAATTGACATTAAAATGTTGAAGGAAAGATTTGTGTCAAAGCTAGGAAGTGAATCCCTAGCCCCTTGGTCTTTTACTGGAAAAAAATCCTCAAGATAACTTCCCTGTCATAGAGGTAAAAAATGTCTACCTTTCTTTCAATCAGCTTGAGTGTGAAATCTCTGCAACTTATGTAATTAATGATACCTGTCATCGTATCTAATATGATGGGTGATGAGATATATTTAAGGTTTATTCTAATTAATGATATCATTTATGTAATCATAAGTTAAGATTGTCATTGATTATTGCTTAGTATCTAAAAACTATTCCTCCATAATATGGTCTGTGGCTGCCTGTATGTACATATATTCTTATATATGTACAGACCCACACACGTCCATATGTATATCTATACATGTATATATGTATATAATATACATAGGCAAGCATGGTTGGTAAAATTGATTGATTTATTAATTGTTAATTTTTCTTGGTATCCCATTCTTATCCTGGAAATTGATTTGCATTTCTTTCGGCCACAGGCACGTGAGAAGTATCTAGCGCTAAAGAAAGGCACAAAAGCAGACATAGCAACAACCTTAGAGGATGTAAACTCTGTCACCTTTTTGTACTAAAAGAGATTTTCTATTAAAAGATGGTGATTCATTTTGTGCATTGTTTCCTTCCGAGTGACCTTAAGGTTGTGCCTTTAATTGTGTGTTGCAGGAACTCCACATTGCGAGATCTTCATTCGAGCAAGCCCGTTTTGATCTTGTAAAAACTTGTCGACACACTTTTTATCCTCATAATTAGAAATTGTTTTGCATATTCATTTGGTAGATGCATAATATCCTATCATGGATCCTTTTCATTGCCAGGTTACTGCTCTTTCTAACATTGAAGCAAAAAAGAGATATGAACTTTTGGAGGCTGTGACTGGAATTATGGAAGCTCATCTTCGTTATTTTAAACAAGTAATACATCTGCTGCCTTTTTATTTGGTTTTTCATCATGTCTATGAATAATGTGGCTCTTTTGGTGGTTATTTCAGGGATATGAGCTACTACATCAGATGGAGCCATATATCCATCAGGTTGTTCTATAGGACATATCTCTGATCATGATTCACTTTCTATTTTTGCTCCTCAAAGAAATTGGTAGTAGTCAATTTTTTGAAACGATGCCACATACTATACCACAACCTTCATTGTAAACCATATCTATTTTGTATACATTTCATCAACATATACAATATAATTTCATGGGAAAATGCTTTTGATTTACACTTTTAGTGAGCATATTGATGACATTCTAGTCTATTAAATTTGTAAAAATGCATGCCACCATATACAAGTAAAGCAAACAACTTTTCTGTAAGGTTTCATGCTAAATCTTTGAAAGAATAAATAAGATATATTAAGTTTAGCATGTCAGTTCCTCAATCTTTTAGGCATTTCCAAAGACTAGGAGAATTGATTATTGCTTTATGATTGCATGAGTTTAAACTGCAACAATTAAGTTAGATTTATCTGCATACCAACTATTCTTATATATTCAAGGAAGGGCTCTATCTTATATTAGATCTGTTCACAGTGAGGATTTCAGAATCAATAGATGGTGGATCTCAGGTGTACAGAAGTGTTAATTTTGTTCATATCCTTCACGACATGTTTCTTGAGTCAAGGTTCATCGTATTACCATGATGTACCGCTCAGTATAGCGGTATGTACTGGTCCGACAGGAGATTGGTATGGGCGGTATATCAGTATTTTCCTATGTATCATGTGTTGGTACAGTTGGTATGGCTCGGTACAGTTTGATATGTATCGTACCGATAATTGATCGGTACACCGGTGCGGATTAGTAAGGCAAACCATGCTTGAGTCCTTATTTGTTAGAAAATTATTGAACCGTAGTGATGTCAGTGCCATGTATATAAACAATTTTGTTCTTTATCTGTAATGATTTTCTGTGTCCTTTATTAATGTCTTCAATTTACAAAAAAAAAAATAAAGATGTCTGCTTAAATTTCACCTGTAAGTTTGACTTAAGCTATACTTTTTTAGGCATCGAGTCTGAAACCTGAGGTCATGTATCTGTTGGTTGATGGCAATCTGATGTACTGTATGTTTTTTTGAAGGTTCTGGCTTATGCACAACAATCAAGGGATAGATCTAAGTATGAACAAGCCGCACTTATAGAAAGGATGCAAGAGTTCAAAAGACAGATTGACCGAGAAAGTAGATTGTCTGCAAATGGGTCACATGATTCTCCTAATGGAGATGGTATACAAGCTATTGGAAGGAGCTCACATAAAATGATAGAGGCAGTGATGCAATCAGCTGCAAAAGGAAAGGTGACATGCTCAATCAAATTCCACTTTGCATAGCTCTATATATTAGGTTGGACAAAAAATCTTTAGTTAGGTATTGTAGAGCTAGGTTCAAACTCATGGATTTAGAAGTTCATGCCTCTTTCCGATTATCAGGTTCAGACCATCAGACAAGGTTATCTTTCAAAGCGCTCATCAAACTTAAGAGGTGACTGGAAGAGAAGGTTCTTTGTTCTTGATAGTCGAGGCATGTTATACTATTATCGTAAGCAATGGATCAGATCATCTGTAAGTCTTCCTCAGTTGTATATAACTAAAATCATTGGATAAATTAGTGTCACTGTGTAATTGGCTTAGCGTGCTCCCGTATGATCTTACCCTTTGAATTTTCTTCATGCTTTAGGGAGGACACCATTCTAATCAGCGAGGTCATAATTCTTCTGAACATGGTTCTGGAATATTGAGTCGATGGTTTTCTTCTCATTATCATGGTGGTGTCCATGATGAGAAATCTGTTGCACGTCACACTGTAAATTTACTCACATCGACAATAAAAGTTGATGCAGACCAGTCAGACCTGCGTTTCTGCTTCAGGATTATTTCACCAACAAAGAATTACACTTTGCAGGTAGAATGTGAGGCCTCCAGGAAGAGACAAGCTTGTAATTCAATTAATATGTGTCTAGTGGGGTGGAATACGTTGTGTACTTGCTTCAAATGAGCCCTTTTGTCTATTGTTTTGAACTTGATGTTTACATTGTCTTCATCATCATTATCTGTTAAAGCTATATTTTCTCATGGACTAATCAATGGGGTTTTTATTTTTATTTTTATTGTGTGCAGGCCGAGAATGCCATGGATCAAATGGATTGGATTGAAAAAATAACTGGTGTTATTGCTTCTCTGCTGAACTCTCAGTCACCTGAACAGGTTGGTGAGGAAGCATCTATGTGCTAGCATGTCCAGATAGTCAATGAATCAATTTAAAAAGTTGTTCTTGAATTAATTTCAGCACCTCCTTACAAGCCCCATGAATGGTGGCCACCATCGAGCAGCCAGTGAAAGTAGCTCATTAGGTAGCTCATCCGATCTTGATCAGTTAGCAAATGATGATTCCTCATTGGAAAAGAGCACTGTTAGTGGGCATTTTGATCGATGTATTAGAAGCTCACAACATTATAGATTTAACTCAAAGCATGAGAAACCAATTGATGTGCTACGAAAAGTATGTGGCAATGATGCATGTGCTGACTGTGGTGCTCCTGAACCTGATTGGGCATCCCTGAACCTTGGAATTCTTCTTTGCATTGAGTGTTCTGGGGTTCACCGCAATCTTGGTGTGCATATATCAAAGGTAAGCCTTGGGTTGATACTACACTAACGGATATGGTGATTCTGTCTAATGTTTCAGGAATGTGTATTTAGGAAAAATGAATTTGTTGGTAACCACTTTCTTGTCTATATGTTTTAGTTGTTCTTTTGTTGAAACAAACTATTCTTACTTGATGAGCTGTTGCTTCATCTTCCTTGGTATAATTTCAAGTAACTTTTCCCTAGTACAAAGGAGATTAGTGGTTAATCACAAGGAACTTGTGTTATATGTCAATCTTTTTGCATTTAGTGACTTTGAGGTGATCAATGCCCTAATAACAGAGGTTGTCATTTCCATGTTGTTGTAGACCTTTTCATATTTAGGTGAAATTAGAAGTTACTAGAAAAATCATAGAGTAATGATGGAGAGTTAAGACTACTTTTGTTCATAGGCAACTAAGCACTTGTTTTGTGTTGCAGACTATATCTGCAGTTGACTAACCAATAATATGTAGCAAACTGTAGCACTGCAATTTCAGTTGCATGCAATCAGAATCATGGGCAACTGAACACACTGTATGACTTAAAAGTGCTAACCCAACAGTCAAGCTGTCTGCAGGGCATTTGTTCTGAAACTCTCATTATAGGCTTCTTTTCTAGGCTAAAGAATAGAGTTTTAGTAATAACTTGTAGACAACCCAATTAGACCAAACAAGCTGTGCTCCATATCACCTTGAAGAAGTATTCAAATTTGAACTTGTGAATGCTTGCAAACCATTATATAGAGAGACATTTATGAGGGTTCAGCCCTTGAAACCTCGTAACGAAGCTCCAACCAACCCAAACCTTAGTGACTATTCTGAAGTTACACTCAGAACTCGGCTGATGAGTTGTAAACATAATGCACCTTATCAGAAAACCAACTTAAATGATGCAATATGTATGATTTGCTTTTATGTTGCATTGGTCCTAGGGATATGGAACTTACTTTTCCCTGAAGGAAGCAAATTCTGCATCAATGATTTCCATGGTTTCTGAAATTCCATTTATGCCACACTTGAGTGCCTGCAATTAATTCTAATCTTCTTTTTAATAAAAAAATAGTCTATGCTGAAGGATTTTGAACTGATTGCCGATTAATTATGCTATATTTGGTCAGCTTTCTTTTTGGTTCTTAAATGGCTTTAAATGTTTATGTCCATGTTTACAGGTAAGATCTCTAACGCTTGATGTTAGAGTCTGGGAGCCTTCTGTTATTAGTCTGTTTCGATCGTTGGGTAACACATTTGCCAATTCCATCTGGGAGGAATCATTTCTGATGACAAGTGATGGAAAATCTGGGGATGTCTCTAGGTAACAATATTTGTAACCTGGAAAACCTGGTGGAAATTTTCTTGCAATTAACAAAATTTCTCATATATGTGCTTGTTATGCAGTTTGTGTACACTTGACAGGAATCAAGAGCATTGTCATATCAGCAAGCCTAAACATTCAGATCCAATTACAGTGAAGGAGAAGTTCATTCAAGCAAAGGTATCATACAAATTACTAGTCAATCTCAATTCACTCAATCAAGATGCGTCTTTGTATTTATTGAATATGTTCAATACATATCATTGGAAGCAGCTTTGTGCTTTACCATTTTTTTCACATTATGACAAATTTTATGTAAACTGATTCTTAGTCTTCTGTAGAAGAAAGCTGTCTGGTGGAATTAGGGAGAACACCAAGTTTTTTGGGATACACTGACAAAACATTGTACAATGTAAAAATGCTACTTGTCAGCCACTTTTGAGCATATGATAGATTTCCATTATGATGATGGGACTACTTTCTATAGCTTGGGCATAATCACTGACTCTTCCCCAAAGTGATTACATATCTTAAAATTCTGTATATTGACATAAAATAGAAAATAAGTTGGAAGTTTTTTGCTATTTCTTTCAATAACTACAATCTTCACTAAGTGGTTCATGTTTCATTAATTATAATGGACTGGGAAATTCCCTTGTAATTTTACCTGAAAGCAGTTGTCATGATTAGATATGACATGAATAAAAGCTAACTGTATTGACTTTTGATTTCAGTAAAGATTCGATATACACTATTATTTTTTGTTCTACTGGTGAAAAATAAATGCCATGCACCACACGGTTTATACGAGCAAAACATGTAAGTAAATGCTTATTTCTTAGCAGTATAATTAGTAGATTTTGTCTTGCAAGAGCTAAGTTCGTTTTTTTTGTCTGTGTTGATGCATTTCCTTGGTATGTATTGTATCTTTTGAGTTCTATTTGCTAGACCGTCTAGCTTAGGGTTGCAGGGATAGTGGTCTAAAAGTATGTTCTACTGAAAAATAAATGCAAGTGTGGGATCAGAAGAGTATAACAACCTTGTTCAAATATATGTCTAGGAATTATTTTTCCATAAAACCTGGCAGCCTTAGGACGTAAAAAATTCTCTCTAAAAAATGAACCTTTTATCCATTGGAAAGGAGGAAAAAAAATAAAAGTGGGGGGATGTTTCAGCTTCTCAGTTTATGTGCTAAGTACTTTTATTATGCATGTTTAGTATTTTCTATACAGGCAAAGATGAAAGTTTACTTTATTGCTTTCAATGCATGACAAAATGGACTCTGGTATTCCCAGGTACTTTGAGTCCAACTGCTAGATAAAATTTTATATTCTTGGTGATAGTTACTGGAACAGTATATTTTTCCATTAAATGCTGAAAATTGTTTTCTACAAGAACTGCTTTTGATTAAATTGTCAGGAAAGTTATGTTTTTCAAGGACGTTTGTGCAATTCAATACATGCTATTTAGAGGCTACTGAATCTTAGAAAACATGTTTTGATTAGATCAACTTGCTTCTGTAATTTGATTAGCTCTAGCAAGATGTCATCATCAGCAGCTGATCTTGTATACATGTCTGGTGCTATATTACTTTCTGCACTTTGTTTGCCCAAACATGTATCATCTAGCATCTTAGATCTACGGTCATGTGATATTTGACTCAGATTTATCTTCCTTTTCCCCTCTAGTGTAGCTTTATCATAGACAATTCTCACAAGGATTGTACAATGCATAAAGATCATGTGCATACGATAGGTTTTGATAATTTTTCTGACTTTATTATTTTTGTTTGATTTCAAATTTCTAGTTCCTTTTTAACTTGAAAATTATTGCGAGGTGATTCGAGAAAAGTTCCTTGGAATACTGTAACATGTTTTTTTTTTTTTACCAGTATGCAGAAAAGCTTTTTGTCCATAAAACCGCAGATCAGCTTTCGAAAGCACAACAAATGTGGGACAGTGTCTGTGCCAATGACACGAAAGCAGTCTATCACCATATTGTGGCTTTGGATGCTGATGTCAATATCACTTATAGACAGGCATCTCTGACCATCAAATGAAATGTGAATAACCCGTCCTCCTCTCTTTGAAACAAGGGGCGCTTCCGGTTCTGTGCGTGCTTCAAACAATTTTGTCTTCTCCATATTACCATATCTCTAGAGTCAATAATTTTCTATGAGGAACTACTGAACTCAATCACTTGCTGCCGTTACTCAACAGTTTTCTGTTGAGGTCTATCCCGTAGAGGTACTCAAATTGGATCAGTGATCGATTTCTAGGTTTCGTCGTAAACCTAATTGGTTACTTCCAATTACGTAAATCAATAGTTCAAACCGCACTCAAAGGTAGGGCATTTCCCATTGATATAGGAACTTCTGTACCAGAAACAATGGTATCTCCAATTATAGCCCCTCTGGGATGTAAAATATATCTCTTCTCACCATCCCCATAGTGTATGAGACAAATGTATGCATTTCGATTAGGGTCGTATTCTATGGTTACGATTCTACCAGATATGTCTTTTTCATTCCGTCGAAAATCGATTTTACGGTATAGACGCTTATGACCTCCCCCTCTATGCCGTGCGGTAATGATTCCTCTGGCATTACGACCTTTACTACAACGATGCTGTCCATAGATCAAATTATTTCGTGGATTGGATTTCACTTGACTGTTTACGGCTCCATTGCGTGTGCTCGGGGTAGAAGTTTTGTATAAATGTATCGCCGTGTTATTAAGTATTTTGCTTTAAGTTCTTTTCTCTATAAGAGGTGGAATAGAATAACCCGGTTGAAGCGTAATGATCATACGTCTGTAATGCATTGTATGTCCCATAATAGGTCCCATTCTTCTACCCTTTCCCGGGAGTCGATGACTATTCATAGCTATTACCTTGACACCAAAGAAGAGTTCGACCCAATGCTTTATTTCTGTCCTAGTTGATCCTGATTCGACATTAGAAGTATATTGATTGTTCCCCAATAACCGAATACTTTTTCTGTAAATACTGCATATTTGATTCCATCCATAAATCCATTTTCTTCCCTATGAGTTCCAGTATCGATAAGAATTCTAGTTCTTACTGTTCATATGTTATGGTATGAATATAACATACCAATTCGTTATGTATGGATGATGAGATTCCATTGATACAGAGCCAATCCAATAGACTTATTGAACGTTCCCATTGGTGTGCATCCAGCAGGAATTGAACCTACGAATTTGCCAATTATGAGTTGGGCGCTTTAACCATTCAGCCATGGATGCTTAACAGAGATCATCGTATATCGTAAATAATATCGTAAATAAGTATATCGTATAAATAAGTATATCGTAAATAAGTATATCGTATAAATAAGTATATCGTAAATAAGTATATCGTATAAATAAGTATATCGTATAAATAAGTATATCGTAAATAATACGGTAAATAACCAAATTATGGTAAATAACCAAATTCCAATTGAAATAAAATCTTTAGTTTAAATAAAATCTTTAGGAGGGATTTATGAGACGACATCAATTCAAATTCTGGATCGTCGAATTGAGAGAGATATTGAGAGAGATCAAGAATTCTGACTATTTCTTAGATTCGTGGATCAAACACATTTTTTTCCATCAAGAACGCTTTATGAAACTCTTTGACCCCCGAATTTGGAGTACCCTACTTTCACGTGATTCGCAGGGTTCAACAAGCAATCGATATTTCATGATCAAAGGTGTAATCAAAGGTGTAGTACTGCTTGTAGTAGCGGTCCTTATATCTCGTATTAACAATCGAAAGATGGTCGAAAGAAAAATCTCTATTTGATGGGGCTTCTTCCTATACCTATGAATTCCATTGGACCCAGAAATGAGACATTGGAAGAATCTTTTCGGTCTTCCAATATCAATAGGTTGATTGTTTCGTTCCTGTATCTTCCAAAAGGGAAAAAGATTTCTGAGAGTTGTTTCATGGATCCGCAAGAGAGTACTTGGGTTCTCCCAATAAATAAAAAGTGTATCATGCCTGAATCTAACCGGAGTTCGCGGTGGTGGAGGAACCGGATCGGAAAAAGAGGGATTCTAGTTGTAAGATATCTAATGAAACCGTAGCTGGAATTAAGATCTCATTCAAAGAGAAAGATAGCGAATATCTGGAGTTTATTTTTTATCCTATACGGATGATCCGATCCGCAAGGACCATGATTGGGAATTGTTTGATCGTCTTTCTCCGAGGAAGAAGCGAAACATAATCAACTTGAATTTGGGACAGCTATTCGAAATCTTAGGGAAAGACTTGATTTGTTATCTCATGTCTGCTTTTCGTGAAAAAGACCAATTGAAGGGGAGGGTTTCTTCAAACAACAAGGAGCTGAGGCAACTATTCAATCAAATGATATTGAGCATGTTTCCCATCTCTTCTCGAGAAACAAGTGGGGTATTTCTTTGCAAAATTGTGTTCAATTTCATATGTGGCAATTCCGCCAAGATCTCTTCGTTAGTTGGGGGAAGAATCAGCACGAATCGGATTTTTTGAGGAACGTATCGAGAGAGAATTTGATTTGGTTAGACAATGTGTGGTTGGTAAACAAGGATCGGTTTTTAGCAAGGTACGGAATGTATTG